>WMED01022224.1:362-11724 GCA_019650415.1 Pipa parva | reverse complement strand
AACATGCAAAAACACAGGAAATGAGGAAGGGGGCAAACACTTTTTCACACCACTGTATGTGCCATTTTCCTATGAGAAACACAGCTCGTGTATAAGTCGGTCAGTTTTTGGGCCAACAATTATAAAATTTTCTATGACCCGTGGATAAGTCGTGGAAGGAGTGGGGGGCTTTAAAGTTTTACAGAAAACACTAGTACAGTAGTCGTAAATCAAACAATAGACTTTGCCACCTGCACCAGTTCTGCTTCACGCCCCTAAAGCTGACCCAGGCTCATTATATAACACAAAACAAACACTATTGCAGAGCAGCTTTACCTTCTTTCCCTGTTCTGTGACATACCGTAGTTCCTCAGATCCCAGCACGGCATATGGCAACGCGTTCAGCTTGGTCTGATGCTTTTCGGGAAAGGGCTGCCAGTGAGTGGGATCCACAGGCTGGGGAGCCACAAACAAAGTGCTGCAGCCAAATCCTCCATCTCCAGGGAGCCGGTCTGCTCGGTGCTGGGAGGTCAGAGCAGCCGCACTAATCCCCGGATTCCACTTAAGGCAGTGGAATGTCAAACACAGGAGCCACAAACTGTGATCCTAGCCAGACACTGACACTGGGACGTTCCCCTCTACTAAATTTCATTATCACCTTGGAAAAAGAACTATTGTATATTGCAGCCAAATCCTCCATCTCCGGGGAGCCGGTCTGCTCGGTGCTGGGAGGTCAGAGCAGCCGCACTAATCCCCGGACAAGACGAGACTCTGATGTAACAGTGCGTGCACGTCATACCGTATGCCGGTTCATAAATACTCATGAGCTGTGCTAGATTACGGCTCTCTCAGTCAGCTCCACAGAAGCCCCCTCCACTTGCGGCTCAAAGCTTTTTTTTTTTTTTTTTTTTTCTCTGAGTACCGTATATATGCGTGTATAAGTCGAGTACATGCTTTTAAATGTTTTTTTTTAACCTAAATTTCTCGACTTATACACGAGTATATATGGAGTTATGTGCTTCCTAAAATATTGACATTTCTGTTTTCTGGCAATAATGCACTTGTGTGCTAATATTCTTGTAGACTATATGCAGAAGATAAATATCCGAAGAGGTTTTGTCTTGAAAGAATCAATTTTCTTTTAGGGTTAGCATCTTTATGAGTGTTTCTCTCACCATTTCCTTTAAGTTATATACCAATACACATGGGGCATCTAGTATTTACTTAGAAAGAATGATGGGTTTTATTGTAATTATGGCAATCTTGGTAACCTCATTGAAATTTTCTTGGCTTGAATTTGTTTGCTCAGGGTGAGATCTTCAGGTCTGAACATGGAAACTATTATACACATGCTTTGAGACGCTTGTTAATAGCTGCTTCTTGGATGCCTCTTTGTCTTTATTACAGCTCAATTGATATTACTAATTAGGACAGCACCTTTAATAGCAAAGCCATCATAAAATGTATTATTGTTCTGCATTACAAGACCCTCTGCCCTTCAACACATTAATTTGTGCTCTTTATGTCCACTTAGACTATGTGCTTTTGACACTGTCATTTGTTTTCCAGTTGTGTGTTTAGATTCGTCTTAATTATCCATAAGGTTTTACTTTTGATGTGCCTTTTTAAATAATACATTCAAGACCAGTTTTTTTCCTCTTGCTGTTTGAATATTTCTTTCATAAGAAACTTGACCTTGTTCGGTACAGGAAGCAACCATTTTTCATTACTCAGATGATTGTAACCCAGATTTGAACTTTTAATCTGTTTAAATAATACATCACAGGTTGTTGTGTTTCACTCATTTCATATGTTCACAATAAACAGCATCTCGCACAGGGCATTTTTATTTTTCTTCTTGTGACATGATATAACTGCCATAGTGAAAAACATATGCCTTTTATACATGTTTCTATCTTTTGGGAGCCTGTCATAAACACCAAAAATATTTAAGAATTGCTTCACAACAGTGTTTTGAAATGTAGTTTTATCTTGGTAAAAAGTGTTAATTTTTACTTTGGAAAAGTGACCCTTGTGTAGATTGACTCGTTCACTATATTTTTTCTCAACTGTAAAGTGATTTTTCCTTCATTTGGTCTTTGTAAGGCCAGGGCCACACTGGTTGTTTTGTAGGTGATTGAGCTGGAAATATAGTATTGTGGGATAAACCACAGTGTGGCCCTGGCCTAAGTAGTGGCCATGTGTTAAATCCAGCTCTTTTTTTTCTTTTTCATTTGGTTTAGTAGAACAGTGATGCCAAAAAAATGGAAATTCCTCAGAGGCATTTAGAGTTACTATATATTTAAATTGTGTATAGAGATTAAGCTATTTAGCTTTAAAAATTGGTCTTTAGGGCACGCTTCCTGTATATGTAAAGCACCATAGAATATAGTGGAACTGGGTAAGGTCAGTTACATGGCTGCTATCAGCAAGATTTAAAATAAATAAATAAATAAAAAAACAGAAAGCAATACAATTCATGAATTTGACTTCAAAAATAACATTTTAAGAGATGTATTCAACTACTGCACCTTTTTTTCTTTTCTTTGGTGTCGCTGATTCTTTTAAGAGGGTTTCATCCTCATGTGCCACCCTGGGAAGTTTGTAGCAAGTGCTGATTTCTTTATTTTCAATTTAGCATGATGAGATTATTCTTTGAAGAGAGAGAGCTTCTGATTACACTACATGTTTTGTACCCTCTGTGTGTTGCTATTTAATTCCCTATAAGTACAGTTTTCTAATGTGTGGTTTCATGTGCCTGTTTTGTATTGTATTTTTCTCATTACATGTTTACTTTTTCTCTGTTTTCCATTCTACCATTGTACGTATTTCTCATTGAATTTCCTCTTCTGCTTGTTTTATCCCATTGACTGGGGGTGGTTTGAATCCACATGGGGGCTGTATGTGGCCTGCAGGCAATCAGTATTCTCCACTTTAAGGCTAGGTACACACTAGTGTATTATGCATATAATACGCTAGTGTGAAAAAAATAGAAAAATATGCCAAGCGTATTTTTCAATTGTACTTGCCAGCGACTGTGTGAACGCTCCCTTGACATTCACAGCACTTCCTATGTGGTCCATTTTGTGGGCGGCGTATCATATACCGGCCAAAATGCGACACCCAGCGTATGCGTATGTGTGAACCTAGTCTAATTATGAGTGATGCTTTTTATATATGAATTCAAATTCTGTAATGCTTGTTTTTTTTCATTCTTTGGGTGATGCAATATTGTGGGGTTCTTTTCTTAAAGGACCAATAACACCAACTAAATAAAAACCAAATTTGGATTAGCATGTCTGTTATTTGAATACAGCATTTGTAAAAATATTAACTTTGAAGTAGAGATCTATGAATTTTATTGTTTTGTCTGTTCTTATCTTTAAAGGAGAACTAAAGTGAAAAAATAAACAGTTAAAATACTTACCTTTATACAGAACAGGTTGGTTACAGTCACAACATGAGCTGTGCTGTAATAAGCCGGCTCCTGATGCTTCCCCCGATGCTTCTTTACAGCGCTGGCTGACTGGCAGCCAGTGTCACAGCTCCTCCCACCCTGTTACACCACAGGTGTTTCAGAGATTAAGCATCATCATGTTCATTGCGGGTTGCGGGGGCCAATGAGAATGCTCTCTGCAATGAGCATGATAATGTATGAGGCTGGGGAAGGAGAAGAAGGAGCTGCGCACTGGCTTCTGTGTCAGTCAGTGTGCTTTGCAGAAGGCGTTGGGAGAAGCATCGGGAGCTGGCTAATTACAGTACAGCTCATGTTGTAACTGTAATCTACTGGCTTTGTATAAGGTAAGTATTTTAACTGTTGTTTTTTATTTTTTCTCTTTAGGTCTCCTTTAATGATAGCAGCCATGTTGTTGAACAGACCTCAACCAGATTGGTTTCTTTGGTGATTTAGAGATTACATAGTCAGGAATTGTGCATGAAACATAAATTTTTAAATTTGAATAAACTTTCTAGACAACTCTTGAATTTTTGGAAACTCTTATTGAACTATGAATGCATTCTCGTTTTTGGTGCTCCTGTCTTTTTAACATTCCTTTTAAATGAGCTTCACAGCTTAGGCCTATTCTCAGTAGATACCTGTGATCTTTATCATGTTTAGATACTAGTCTGACTGCAGTGTTTGTACTGCAAACAATATTCTGATTTGTTATGGATCCCTCAAACAGACATTGCAAGACAATTTATTTCATACCAGAAGTCCAATAAAAACAAACAGCTCTTACCTGACACCTCAGTTTAATTTACAACTTTCCATAAGAACACTGATTGCCTGCAGATTTTAACACTTAAGATACTGCATGTTCTGAAGTTACGCAAGTGAAATGTGGTACTGTATGGTAATGTAATGAACTATATTTTAAAAAAATATTTAATAATCTAATTTTAAATTCTTCAATAAATAGCTTTGTATGCTTTTGTTGTTGATATACAAATGTATCTAAAAGAGCTTTTAACACCAGGAAAAAAAAATATGCTGTTTGCATTGGCATGGCCTGTATTCCCATGCTGTACTCCTAAAAATCCATCTTTGAAGTTAAAAGAAAGGAAAAATATCCTGAAAATAGTATAAAACGTGAAATACAAAGATACATTTAAAATATTCCTATCGGCATAAAAATTAATCCAGCTGATTAGTGCTTCAGTTGACCATAGCAGTTGATATTGTAGAACTGAGACAGAATTTGGTTCTGCTTCCCAGTGTGCTAATGCACTCTTTTTAACACTCCTAGATGGCATAACTTAATTGATATGCTCATGCGCAGTTGGTAAGATTTGGTGAAATTTGGAAAAGGGTGGATAATTTGTGACAATCAACGTCGCACACATAGGGAGGAAGTAACCGGCGGGGGAGGTATTTGTCTCACGATCGATCCTGGGCTGTGGATCGTGAGATGAAAGCTGATATAGCAGCAGAATACTTAGTGACAATTAGCTAGGGTTGTTATCCTATAAATAGTAACCCTGCTAAATAGCATTCTTTGGTATAACTAGTGTCTTCTTTTCTATAATATTCTGTTGGCCCATACATTTCAGAGTCCTTTTGTGATAACTGCATATTAATTATTTTGGGAGATAATGTAAGGAATGCTAAAAAGCATTTTTTTCTGTATTCTTAGTAGAAAGTACTCATTGTTTGATGCCATGTCTTAGGGCTTCCACTGTCAATTATATGTAACTTTGCTATTATGATCCCTGAAATCTCTTATTATAATAATGGGTATGAGCTATGTGTTTGGTAAATGTTTTTTATGATGTGGTGGATGTAAAATGTGTATAGCCACAGTTGTATAGTATTCAGTGTACGAGAATTGAGAGTTGACTGTTAGGAGAAATGGAGACGCTGGTAAAAATAAAGTTTATTGTGCAGACTGCCTGCTTTTATACAACTTAAAGGGTACTGGTACATGGGTTGTTTGATTACCTCTGTGTTTCATGCAGTAATCACATATCCCAACCTTTTTCTCTGCTCTTTATTTCATAAAGAGCACTATCCTATTAAAAGGAGTGAGGAGCAGTCAAGTGGTTATTTGGGGCAGTTGATCTCTCCTGATATCTATGAAAAAAGTAGTGGTTCTTGTATCATTACTTTAGTTTTATTTTTTATCCATTCATTGTGAAGCAACAACTGGATGACTCCTGGATAATCAACCCTGGCAAAGAAATGCTATGCAGTAATGCATAAAGAAGGGTGTATTGAGGGATATGCTGTGGTGCATGCCAAACTTATTTCCTTGGGTGGTGCAAAATTCCTGGATGTGGTGCAACACCGCACCATATAATGCAGAGAAATATTGAACAAAATGTGCACGCACATTTGCAGAATCCGGTGTATGAACCTTTTAATGGACTGCTAGTGCAAGGTACAGGAGCCTGTTCCTTGCACTAATGGTGCATTAAAAGGGATATACTCCAGATTCTGCAAATGTGTGTGCATATTCTATCCTACATATCTCTGCATTAAAGAAGGGTTTGGACATCATATAAATGTATTACATAGGCCTTACTATATAAGTAAAACCCACACAAACGATAAAATCGATTTCATTTCTGTACAAAATCTCTAGGAAGGGTATCCCTGCTTGCAAATGGAAACGGTGGAAACTGTTAAAAGTATAACTGACATTAACCATATTTTAAGCTTTGGGACATTGATAAGTTTTCACTTTAGTACAATGACTGAGGTCCAAAAAAGTAATTCATATGGACACAATAATAACATTGAACTTCGTCCTCTGAGTAATTGTGTAATGCTTTGAACATCTCCCTAATGGTGGCTAAATTCTGAAGATGATTCCTTCATTCCATTATTTAGAATTCTCACATGTATCCAAGCTGAAGATGCTGCTTTTTCCAATATGAATGCTGGTATGGCTGGTTGACCCAGCAAACCATTATTTTTTCCCTTCAGTGTACATTCAACTATTTTCTTCTTCATTGATCTTATGCATTTTATGTACCTGCTAAATACACATTGAAGTTAAAAGGCTCAAAAGTTCAGAGCTGTGTGTAATTTGTTTCGCCTCTGTCAGTGAAATTTTAATTTGTTTTGTTAAGAGGATTCCTGAAAAATCCAACCACAGGGTGCAATGAAAACATTATCACCATGAACCTTCTCAGTGCTGAGGCCTTTTTAAATCTGAAAAACGGGAGACTTGCAAACGCTGTGCCGTCACTATTATAGAAACCTTCAAAATTCAGCTTAATGTTTAAAAAGGTCACTGTTAGATAATGATGTGACTCCAAAGAGCTGTGGGTGCTGATAGCACTGTTTGGAGATAAATATTCTTCCAGACGTTCTACTTAAAAAAAGATGATAAAAAACAGTGGCGTGAACTAACTGTGGTTGTTCGTTTTTATAAACCTTATGCAGGATCATAGAATACATATTCTAGTGTTGATTCTTTTTTTAACTTTAAAGGGGTAGTGGCATAGCCTGTAATATTCTCTGGCTCTTCTGCAGCCAAGAACTGATTTATTATAACACTGCCTTAGCACCAACAGCATTTTGGTGCTATCCCTTACAGATGTCTGAGAACACTTTCTGTGATGACTTAGGGGGTTATTGACTAAAGTGAGAATTCGACTGGTGAATTTTCAAACAGCAGATTCCTATAGCAAATCTGCAACTGCGAAAAATTTCCCATTGTAAAGTTGTGACCACGACAATATTCTCGTTATAATACTGTGACTGTCTTTAGCTGGCGAATTCACACCTTTAAGCAACAATTTGGACATTAGCCAATAACCCCTTTAATGTTCTGTATGCGCTATACAACATGGCATATTTTACAGTGAATGCAGTAGTCCCTACGCTAGAATGTTGGGCTCCAGTGTAATAAACTCTTGCCTGTTCTCACCAAACCATCAAATGGTAGATTTCATCACTAAACATGTTGTGTTTTTATCTCTCTGCACATCTTCCCTCAAGCTTAAATACATTATGATCATAAAGTCTTATATTTTGAAATAATCATTTTATTTTTGCTACATCTGTAAACATCACTTAGAAATGTTGGATGCATGTATTAAATATATAGTTGGTATATAAGCATTTTGAGAGGTTGTGTATTCATTAAAAGGGGAACTATAGTTAGATTACATCTTTCCATATGAGGAACTATACCTTAGTGAGATGTGTTTCTCCCCAGTAGTTGTTTCATGTGATGCAGAATGATTGAGTAAGCAGCACTGATAAACTCCTGCACCAGGAAATGTGTGTGATGTGTACCAGCCAGTTTTCCATTAAAAGGTACCCTCCCCTGGACAATTTTGCTGTACTTACTACTTAGCACATGTGCACAAGTCAGCTTTCCCTCTGTAATCTCCTGCATTCCAACTTAATTTATGTGGCCGAAAGGTCAGCACATTGCTTAAGCAACAGTTAGGCAACTTTTTCTTCTAGTGCAGAACAGAAAGGAGAGGGAGAGGAAAATGTCAGCTCTCAGGAAAACTATTTAAGGGAGCAAATGGCAAGTACTATTCTTCCCTAAACATTTTGTAACTATTTGTGTCAGCAGTTGGATTAGTATAAAGGAGTTTTATATGTATATGCAGTTATATTGACACTATAGTGCCCCTTTAAAAGTTGTATCAAATCTCCTTGCTGTACTGAGATACTCATATAACTGCACAAGTTTAAAGCAGACAAAGAGAAAGGAAGCTATGGTTACACACACGATGGCTAAATAACTACATACATAAGTAAAACTCCATGCATTTTGTTTCAGCAGCTTTTAAATCATTACCATATAAACATGGATCAACCAGTCATACCCAACAACTGACAGAAACCCACTAGTAGCAAAGTACTCTAGATTTCCATGAAAACATATTCAGCACTTGAAAAACGCTGGGGAATTTATAATGATAAAGCTAAAACTGAACAAATGAACATAAATAACACCAGACTGAAATATATCCAGTGCTAAAGAATATAACTCCAGTTCACTTTGTACGAAAACTTTTAACCTGGTTGTCAAGAAAAGGTTTTGTTATCCACCCCCTAACTGTATATCAATGGAGTCAATTAATTAGATACCCTATGCTTAAAGCATATAGAAGAGCAGATTTTTGTACCAAGAGATGCCACTTAAAGGGGCACTACAGTGCCGATAGAACTGTATGCATATAAAACACCTTTATACTAAGCCAATTACTGACACAAATAGTTAAAATGTTTAGGGAAGAAATAATACTTGCTGTTAAATACAGGAGATTAAATACTTGCTGTTAAGGAAAAGCTGCCTGACTGCTATTGGTTAAGCAGTATGTTGACCTTTTGGCACATAAATTAAGTTTGAATGCAGGAGATTACAGAGGGAAAGCTGACTTGTGCGCAGGCATTAAATAGTATGTAGGGCAAAAATGTCCAGGAGAGGGTATCTTTTCATGAAAAACTGGCCAGTACACATCACACACAAATTTCCAGATGTGGGAGTTTTTTAGTGCTGTGTAACTGGAGGTGGGATCTTGATCCAGGGAATTATTCTGATTGCCATATTTGGAGTTGGGAAGGAATTTTTTCTCTAATATGAGGATAATTGGCTCTTGCCTCAAGGGATTTTTGCCTTCCTCTGGATCAACATTGCAGGTTAATAGGCTGAACTGGATGGACTTGTGTGTTTTTTCAGCCTTATAAACTGTTACTATGTTCTTTTCATTGTTTGTATGGTAAAGAAAAACAGAGCTTTGAGGAATGAAATTGATGATTAAATATGTCCAAGAAAATATTTTATTCTGGTTTCTTTTGCAGGAAATTATAACACCAAAGCTGGTCACTGAATCAGATTCAAGGGTAACACCCCATTTTTATTGCCGAAAAAAATGCACAAGATTTTGGGGTGGCAAGAGTGCACACCTGATGAAAGGAGGCTCTTCCCACCCAGAAATGTTTTTTTTTTTTTAATGTAATAAAAATGGTTGTTCCCCTTGAATCTGATTCAAACGGACTATATAATCAGACTTAACCTCTGCTCTCCTTAGCACCTGCCATTGTGTTATTTTTCTTCCCACGTCCCTCCCCCCACCACTGATACCACCACCTTACAAACACCAATTCCCCCTTTGCACTACATAATATTTAAGCACCTTACTGACCAATTAAATGTAATTACTAGATATGTATATATGCCTTTTATATGTTATTTATTTTCTCACTATTGTGAATCTGCAACTGCTATTTATTGTTTTATTGATATTATCTTTTTACTGACGCAACTGCAATTTCACTGATAGTATGTTATGTACTGTCTTGTGACAATAAAACCTATCTAATCTGATTCAGTGACCAGGTTTGGGGTTCTAATTTGGATGATTCACAGGGGCAAGCTGTACCCCCACTTGGCTGGCTCCTGTGGCAGTTGTTCTGATTGTGCCAGGATTTCACTCTATTTCTTGGGCTGGAAACACACAAGTGAATTGTTAAAACCTCCGATCATTTTACCTGCGGGTTTAATAATCAGCCTTATGTGATCTGCCTCAGATCAGCTAGGCCAACATTGGCTCGATTAAATGATCTGTAAAATAATCTACATATCTGTAGATTATTTTACAGGTCATTTCACTGAGCATATATATCAGAAATGTGTGAAAACGTAGTGGCTTAAGATACGTACAGTTGCATTGTGATTGCAGAACAGCTATCCCCCACCCCAAACTTTCACAGCTGTTAAGCGTACCATTAGGGGTGTGTGAGATATATCGTCTAAGATAATATCATAATCAGCGCGTTATCAATATGCAAGCTGTCATTATCGAACGGCTCCACACCTTTAGAATAGGCTGCTGCAGAGACTTCCGGGAGGCAGGCTATCAGAGTGGCCGCACTTTTAACGAGCTCTGTAACAAAGCTGAGACCCAAATATACACATGCATAAATAGAAGCCCACGTGTCAGGCCTAACAGCCACCGACACACACAGCATCAAGCAAAAACGCCAGAACCAGACAAACCAAGGATTAACCCAAACACAGCTAATCCAATTTTTTCACTAAATTGAAATATAAGACTTAACACATTTTTAAATAATGCAAAATATCGTTTATTATCATTATCCACGAAATTACAGAAAATATCGAGATATCATTTTTCAGCCATATCGCACACCCCTACGTACAATTGAATTCATTTGTTTTGCTTGCGTTAATATGATTTTGCAGACTGAAATGATAATGAGAGTATTTTATTAAACAGCCTGTTTCTGTAGTGCTTTGAGGAACAATGGCAGATGTGCTACAGGGAGGGGGACAGGGAAAACTTTCCCTTTAAGAATTTTTTCTTTGGGGGCACATCCTAATGAAATGGCTTGTGTGTGCCTATGGGGATTATACAGCGCTGAGGGAAAGCGCTTTAGGATGACATCCTACTAGGAGCACTGAGGAGTAAGACACCTGTACTCTGCTAGTACCTCTATGCAGAGGTGATGATGATCTGATTCTAATCCCCTGAGCTCCCAGACAGAGCAGCACACAGAGGATAAGAATCAGATCATCGGGCCTCCACTGCATAGAAGTGCTACTACCTTATAAAGCGGTGCAGCAGGCTGAGAGTCTTGAGTGTGGGATTATGCAGGTGTGTCAGTCATCAAAGACTGGGGGGTGGGGGGCATGATTTCATTATTCCGCCTAGGGAGCAAAATAACATTGGCCCGGCCTGCATCGGTGAGCTGGTATATAATGCTACTATCTTCTGGCAACCGGAGGTCTCCTGCCGGAGCTCCATCCATGGAGCTCCGGTGTCAGGTGACTTCCGGGAGGCAGGCAGAAGTGCGTTATATCTCAGCTCCATGCCATATACACAGGAGGTGCAGTGGCAGGTGGGCACAAAGAGAGGCAGACTGAGGAAAGTTAAAAAACCTCACTGGTAT
>WMED01022223.1:0-11724 GCA_019650415.1 Pipa parva | reverse complement strand
TGGTCGAGGGACACAACACGTGCTTTATGCTTTAACCCATAATGCTTAAGTTAATGGGGCACTATTTCTCTTCCATGATTACATTTCCCTTGCCTGGACTAGCTTTCATTTACTCCAGGGTACAGGCCCACTCACATAATAGAATTCTACTTTAGAGATAGGACGGTTTCAGTTAAATTAATATCTACTATAATAAGTACAAGTGGTGCTTAAACAAAATAAACAAACAAAAAAAAACCTCTAATAAACAACAACAAAATCTCACTACTGCACTGTACTTGATATTTCAGTTGCATTTGTATGTAACACATTGTGTAGTTGTTACCTCAGTTGATGTTTCCAGCAGTTCCCAAAGGCTTTCAGAGATTTGGTGTACAGTGCAATATCAGACAGTTTAGGCAACCAGACTCCTCTTGGGGAGCTTCTCTTTGCAACTTTTCCTCTGAACCAATCTACCCTACAATATACATTTGTTTCTCTGTGATTCCTACACTGGATGCTTAGCAGTCCTACATCCATCCGGTCACTTAGGTCCGCTATAGTCCTTCTTTGGTTGGCATGTTAACCAGTAACTATTTAATTCTAATCCTGCACTCTCAATTTCTGCAGTAAAATAATAATATTGAACAAGCCTAACTATTCATTTTTAGGAAATGTATCCTTCTGCCTTCAAGGTGGAGGCCCAAGGGTAAAAGTCCTCCCACCTACAGAACATTATATAACCTCAGAAAGGACTAATTAATGAGATTGTATGAGTTCAGACTGTGTTGATTTAATAAATAGGGCTAAATAAAGGGCTTTAATCCACAACTATGGTCACTAGATTGCCCATGGATAGTAGATCTGTAAGCTCATAGGTTTAAGATTTTGCTCACCTGGCAAGACAAAGCTGAAAATATTAAATAAACATAGCATTGGTTTTTAAGAAAATGGATTCTTCCACCTTCCAGATGGAGGCCCAGGAGTGAAAGCCATCCAACTATGGAGCATTATATAAGATCAGGAAGGAATAATTAATGATTTTGCATGAGCCCAGAGTGTAATCAATCGACTCTGTATAAGGTAAGTATTTTAACTGTTGTTTTTTATTTTTTCACTTTAGGTCTCCTTTAAATAAAGGATGATAATTCCACTATGGTCTCTAGATGGTGCCACAAGAATAGTAGATCTGTGAGCAAATAGGTTTAGGTTTTGCTCCCCTTGCTAGACATTGTTGAAAATATTAATTACACATAGAGAAAATGGCAAAAAGTAGCATAGATGGAGTTAAGATTCTAGGTGTTATCAATAAGAGACTTTTCATGCCCAAATGAATTTGTACAGCTTTGTGTCAATGTACCCACTGAGGGGGTTATTGACTAAAGTCTGAATTGTCTCACAAAGGTGTGAATTAGCCACTTCCCCATATTCAGGTATTCAGCAAACTCTGTGATCTGGTGAATTCATCAGCTAACAACGGTCACACACTGCACAATACACGGCTACTAACGCATCATGACTTTACAATGGGAATACTGACACGGTCATGGATTTGCTATGGGAATCCACTGTTTAGTCAAGGAGTAAGAGAATCAGGAATCAGGGCGTAGCCACCCAGAGTGATGAGAATTGACTTTAATAACCCCCCTATGTGTTGTAGTCAATTATACATATTCAGTAATTGTTGTATTTATGATGTGCTGTACTAACACAAAATAATTTTTTTTGGAATCAGGCGAATAGTAACAGTGGCATATTGTAAAGAATTTGTCATTAATAGGTGTATTGAAGTGATTAGATATAATATTTATTCACGTGGATCTGCCTAAAGATGACAACGCCACCATAACTATAGTTTTCTATATTAACAACTACATACTGACAATATGCATGAATTATCATACAAAAAGGCATTTTGGCATTGATAACCATAGAATAGCAGCAGAAATTGAAACTAATGTTTTTGCATTCATTTCTAGGGCAGACAGTTCCTTGCAAATGTTGAAAATTGGTTGTCGCCTTTTTAAGCCTTCTGAGAAAGTTGAACCGGAGTAATACTTGTAATCACTGATATAATTCCACAAACTCTGCCTTAAGCCCCTAATTTGACACCTTAAATTTGCTGAAGTCAAGTCTACTGGTAAACCTTGCTGAATGTGTGTACTTTAATACTTTTTCCATTTATAAGAAGAGAAGCTGAGAAGGCAGATTTGTGATCTCATCAAGGAAAATTCAGGATTTCCCAATCCTACCTAAAGATGACAACCCTGCAGGGCAGTTAATATCCTAAACTTTCTAACAATACAACATCTTTCTCCGTGCACTAACTGCTTGATAGCAATAAAGGAGATACTACTTGCTGTTTGTAACGAAGGTTATCACAGACACTGCAGATTCAATTGATCCGTTCTTCATTCACTGGAAAAAAAACCCCAACACATTCACAATCTGGTTTTGTGACCTCCAGAGCAGTGTGTGTGTGTGTGTTTATTTCAGCAGTGACTGTGCTGCTATCATTTTTAAAGACTGCTTTCCTTTTATCTCTTTTTCTCTTCCATAATAGTATTCCAGGTTATTCTGTTGCTGGAATGACTTGTTCTGTGTTGATTTCTAGTCATTGAATGAAGATGATAAAATAAGCAAATCCTCTGAGATGCCATATAAGTGGGTTGTCTCTCTATGGAGAAATATACCTGATGAAGGTCATTTAGTTTGAAGGTGTATTGTCTGGGACATTGTCATTCCTATTAGTAGATGATTTTTCATGCTTATTAAATGACATTGTGAATTGAAGTTGAGTGTTTGGTGAATTATTTAGTATATCCCTGGAGAAAGCAACCTTCTGATGGGTTATTTAAATAACTTTTTGTGTCTTTGGATTCTACTTGTTCTAGAGGCAACAGCTTGGATACATTGTTTGAACAATATCCTGGGTGGTGTTCACCATGTTTCATATCATGATATCTAATGTTTTACAAGTTTATTGCATCTTAAATGCTGCTTTCTGTATATATTTATGTACATAGAGAGAAGAGAGACTTAAAGACACCCTATAAATAAATGTGTGTATGCATGCTTGCGTGTTGTTTGCGTATATGTATAGATAAATAAATATATGTATTTTCTAAATTAAATGAAGAAAATATTTTGATTGTGAGAGATTTTGGTACCTTATTAAAAGGAAGGCAATAGCCAAACCTTTGCATCCCAGAAGCCTTATGCAACAATATGTTTTTTTTAAGGAAATGAACAAGTGCTGCTGACAGTCTTGTGTAAGCCCAGCTGGAAGTAGACAATGTATAACATGCCACCCATTTTATGTTTGATATCTAAATTCCAAGATTAGTGGCAGCTTCTTGCTATATAATTTGATTCCTTATACCCAGAGGCTGGGCAGTTTCCTCAGCCATTGTTGTTTATCTTTTGTCACATCTCAGCAAAGTTTATATTCTGAATTATTCTGTAATATTTCTAAGTTTACTAAGAACCAAGTGAACAGTATGAAGCTGAGGGTTCCTCCATTTTCTGCTTTGGGCATTTTAGGTGAGTCTGAGCTGAATTATAATTAATAGATTAGATGGAAACCCAGCGTCCAAAAGATTCAAATAAAATAAAATTAAAGAGGGCCGTGGCTCAGCCTCTGCTACAGTTTTGTGTATTTTTTGTAAATAGCTATCATGGTGGCAGTGAGCAGGGAACTCACTGCTGGAGGTCAGAACCCTTGAGGCAACCACAGAATGTGACAGAGAGTATCTAGAGTTGAAAACAGGTTCTCAACATCAATTCACTGTCCATATCTCCTGGGGATGTGCACATAAATAATTTGTGTTAGTACAGCTGCAAGTCGTAGGTGTGTAGCAGATATTCTGGCAGGTTTTCCAAGCCAAATATAAGAGACCACATCTGATCTCCTGATCTCTACATGGGTTAAAGGAAAAGAAATAGAAGCAGATAAAAAAATATTTTGGAATGACCATTTTAATGTGTTGATAGTACAGAGCTGGGATATTTCATATCAGTCAGGGGTGTTGAAATAGTCTTTTTTTATCCGAAAAGTTTTTAGGTACACAAAACCCCAAAAATCATTAGTATAATTTATTTCCATTGGAAATGAAAGTTATATAATAGTTGGGAGTCTAAGCTTGAATGTTAATTCCCATCACTTGAGTCTTGCTGTCTTTAATTGTAAAGTAAGAAAACATTTGGAAAACTTAAACTCGATTAAGGAAGGGTGGGTTTAGTCACCATTGCAAATAATAGGGGAAAGGGGCATCGTTGGTGCATCCCATTAGAAAGGGGCAATTTAGTGAAGTGAATTCTACTCTAATATACATAGGCTGCTAAAAAAATTATTCACTAATATTATAGCTGGCAACTTGGCAAGAAGAGACTAGATAAAACTAATTTAGAAAATCCTTCTCTCTCATTTATAACCAGTTCATCCTATCAAATGTCTAGTAAGAGAAGGAACACTGGAAACAATGCTGTGATTTAAAACAGGTCAGTCATGCAGATGTAGCTATTGTCAGCTTATATTGATGGTACAAAATCAACATGATTATAGGACCTGACATAGGATAGTATGACATTTAGTGGGTTATTGACTAAAGTATGAATTGTCTCGTAAAGGTGTGAATTAACCAGTTCCTCATATTCAGGTATTCAGCAAACTCTGCGATGTGGCGGATCCTCCAGCTAACGATGGCTGCACACTACACAATGGACAATTAGGAGAATATTCTTTAAGGAATTAGTGCAAAACAGTGCTGAGGGTAGGGCCAGTATATGTTTGAACATGTCATGATTTGCATGAATATGGACTCCAAAGGGAGTATAATTGCAGTGCAGATCATTTATTTCAATGATACTTTACATTCTGATTGTTAATATTATGGTTTGATAATTCATATGTTTACTGTGTTACTGGAACTTCTAAACTTACTTTTTGCTGTAAGTGAATACCAGGATATACAAAAGGTAATGCAACTGATCATGGGTGCAGCATGTATTAGCACACGTGCCCATTTATTACAGTACACCACAAATATAAACTGACATAACTATGAATATTAAACTGTCCTGTCATCTATGTTTGCATGAGCTTGATAAATAACCCTGCTAGGCACTATTACATTCATTATTCCAAGTCTTTTATTCTAATCCCACTTTTCTTTAAACATACAGGGTATCTGATAAATGAGGACATTAGTATAAAGTGATACGATGAAGGATATGCACAGATGAGTATGTTCTGATTCTCAATCTGAAATTCTCTCATCTACTGAAAATTGGTTTTAATTGTTCTGCCATCGAATGACCCCCATCCCCTATTTGCACATGGTTTTGTGTATGATTACTGCATAAGGGCTTTCATCACAACGATCACATGAATGTTAAGTACATGCATGGCTTCTCTTATTACTATCTACCCAGGTTACAATTACCCCTTAATTGTAATGGATTGATATGAAATTTCAGTTTGAAGCTGGCAAAAAAAAGGTGTTTTTCCCTATTACAAAATGTTATTTCTCTTCCTGCCGGAGATTTACTGGATTTGGAAATGTTATCTTTCAACAAGTGAAATCTGTACAGTAAGAGAAGAGAACATCTAATGGGTATAATAACATACATACAATGCTTTTTAGAGAAAAAAAAAGTAAAGCTCTAGGAGGGGGGAAATTACCCAAACAAACATAAAGAAAAAAAACAAAAAAAAACAAAAAAACAGCAAATGGCTTTTGTAGCTTGTGAAAGAATTGATTTTTTTATGCAATGTCTGGATATATTTAGTCATGTTTTGATTTGAATTCTCCAGGCAGAATGAATCATTGGAAAAGAAGCCAGTATAATTGCTGTGTGTGGACAATCTCCCCACTAGGTTCGGAAAGATCTAGCTTTTCAAATAGCTGAATTGTTTTTGTAACGTTACAAAGTATGTCAAAAATATAACCATTTTAATTCACGTCTGAGAAAACCTGCAGGAAATTGTTAACTAAAACCTTTAAGCTTTGAGATGAGTTTGTTGCAGTTTTTATTATTATGTTTTTATTTTTTGCTGATGCCCACAGCAATTAAATGTGAATTTGACTGCTTTTTTTCTTTTCTTTCTTATTGTTAGAATGACCAAGGTTTGGGTTTTAAGACCATTTACATTTTGGTCCTGCAGCAATGTGATAGACAGTTTAAGCAATTTATTTTTTTGTTAGCGAGGCGATCTGCCAAATACTTCCTATAGCAAGAGAATATAAAGTATGGAGGATGTGTTAAGGGCCTTTACTTAACTTGTTAATATTCAGTAAATTTGCATGCAGAAAATGAGTCACATGCTAGTTGTGTTTTCATATGATAATGCGGCTGGGAAGCTATGACAGATGGAGACATTAGTGTTCATCAGAGCCATTCTTGGTGTCTCCATGGTTTCAGTCCTATATTAGTTGTTCAGATTTAACCCCCTTAAATGCCATGCGGTGGAGTGCGGAGTTTAGCAAAAGTTCAACTTTAACAAATAATCTGCTATGTTGGGAAATGAAACGTCTCCTTATTTATAGTTGCATTTCAGCTGCCACTGTTACAGTTCTAAATCTGTGGCAGCCAGTAAGCCACGACTGCACTTGAATTTATTTATGGATCCAAAGTAACGCTGAAAGTTTTGCCATGAAGTTTAGTGCAGTGTCCGTGTGGTGCCTAAGAATGTAAAATATATTTCTTTACTTATTAAATGCAAGGTCGGAGCCCGCCAGACAAGGTAATTTCATATTAAGGGGAAGATTTATCAAAATGAAAAGCAGGTGATAAATCTGGAAAATGAAAATTTTCACTGAAAAAAAAAAAAGCAGTGTGCAATTTTTTTCTTTTTCTGATTCAATGGCAAAGCTGACAAAAATTGTTAAAACAAAATGGATACCAATTGCAAAAAGAAGGAACTTCTCATTATAAAACATTGTGTGATGGTAACCAGCATTGGGAACACTTGTCTGGGAATGATCAATACTATGTATGTTGAGGGCAGATTGCTTTAAAAGAAACCAATGCTATATGCAAGTTTGTATATGAAAGGGCAAATAAATATACAGTACGTGCTTGCATGTATTTCGCTATTGGTGCTCATTCCTTTAACAATGAAGCTTTTGTTATAAAATAAACTTGCCAGCAAATCACAGTACTCACATAAGGTCGATCTGATAAAAGTACAAATACTGAATTCTCTATAGGGCAGAGCTGTATACAAATTCTCATTCGCATATTGAAATATTTTCAAAGTTGGCCAGAAGGATCCATTTTTATCTACATCATGATTGGCTAAGTGTAAAACTAATGTAGAGCTTACACTGGACCACATGAACCTTCATACACTTCTGGGATTTCTTGTCCCAACCAGCTCTTTTTACCTCAGGGATGTGCTCCGCCTACATTAGGAGTAGTGCTGGGACTTCAAACAATGGGCATCAATTAACATACAACTTTTATTTTCAATCTGCCTAAACACACACAGCTGGAACTTGTAGAAAAAAAGATACCGTATTTTTCGCTCCAAAGATGCACTTTTCCCTCCCAAAAGATGGAGGAAAAACCCGTGTGTCGTATGGAGTGAATGTTCCTTTTCTTTATCTGCCGCAGGGTGCACGGGTAGGGGAGGTGCTGGTATACTAGCTGAAGAGAATTTGGAGTACTCACCTTTCTCCAGCCACCTACTGGTAAATGAAATGTTTCTGTAATTAAGTTGTTAATAAAATAAGAGAAATTACTTTTTTTGGTGGGCGGGTTAGAGCTGAAGCTGAATGACAAAAGAAGCTATAAGAAAGGAGAAGGAGGCTATGATGCTCCTGCAGCCTTCTATGAGTAAAATGAGTAACAACATAAGACGTTTTGTGGCTCACTACTTGGATTGATGAATACCTGCTGTATCAGGAGAGACTCTGTGGCCTATCAAATAGCATAGACTGCAAACTGACCATCTACCTTGACTACCTCAGGGTAAGGTAGTGCTATACTCAAATGGGATGGTGAACCCTCAGCAAGAGAAGTGCCAGTTCATTAGTCATTTGGCCAGTTCCTGTTTGTTATATGTTTCTTTAATAAATATTGAGCAGAAACCAACAGAAATATCATTCTCGTACAGTGTAACCACTGTTGCTCTATTCAGAGTTGGCAGTGTGGCACACACCTGTGCAGAAAATACCTGCACCCAGGGCTTTGGGGGCACTGCTAAGTATGTACAGGCTGTGAATGCTCTTAGATTTGCATTGTAATTTGAGGGAGAATATGGCCAAGAGCACTGAAATATCTATTATTTACTCATTTTTCTTATTTTTTTTTACTTTATTTTCTTATTTAACTTTATTAGCAGCCAAAGCCTATTTAAAGAATTTGGCAGGCAACCCATGACAGTTGCCATCACACAGTAAGCAAGTCATTGAAATCTCCACGTAAGAATGGTAGTGAGTTGGTGGTTGTATAGGCATAAGCACCAGTCACCAACACTATTTTGGGTAAAATAGAATAATTTGTGTGTGCAGAGGAGTTTCGGAGTTTGACATTCTTTTTTTTTTTTTTTATGATGAAAGACCACATCCCAGTACTGTTTGCAGTAATAGCAGTTTCTATTTATAAAAATAAAAAGATGGTTCAGCTATAACTAGTGTAAACTGAAAAAAAATCTAAAATGAGATAAATGTCTTCAAGGTTTAATAAATGGGAAAAAGTCAATGCTTTTGATAAATGTAGATTGCCTGATCTATCTGGAAAAAAACCACCTAAGACACTTGGCAATCTGACATTGCTGCTTCCTTATTGCTAATTAGGGCTGCTGATTGGAACTCATTCCAAGCAGTGATTTATCAGGCGGTGCTAAGGTGAAAAGGAGATAAGGAGTGCTCAGCGTTTAGTCCTTTGATAAGCATATGCATTAATGTATTTGCCAAATCATTTCACATTTCTAAAATACTCATATGTGCTATTTTCTTAATGAATTATTGGTTCCATTCAGGTTGTTTGTGACAAATATGGATTTGGCTGATTGCTTTTCATTACAGATTATTGGTAAAGGGACAAAAACAATTTCAAATGTAAATATATTAAAAGAGAACTAGAAGCTTGTATAGTCTAGAGTTGATTATATCAAGGGGGAGATACTCACCAATACTACTGTTAGGCTAGGTTCCCACTAGCGTATTATGTACAGCACATAATACACTTGCGTGGAAAAGAAAAAAAACGCTACAGTGTATTTTTTTATTGTACTTACCAGCGACAGTGTGAACGCTCCCTCATTATTCACGGCTTTTCCTATTTGGCCGCATTTTATGCGCGGCGTAATACACTGGTACAATATGCGACAGCCAGCGTTCCAGACGCGGCATATGTGCATCATACGTTAGTGTGTCCGGAACCAGGTAAGTGAATAGGTTTTTATTTTTATGCTCGGTGTATCATACGCTGTGCATAAAAATGCCAGTGTGAACCAACCCTGAGGCTCTAGCACTGCCCCTGCTTTTGTCTCCATTGACAAACTCTTCTCTTCCACTTCCTGTCAGTTTTGGGAATAAAGAACAAGTGCAGAAGTAGATTTTTGCTACTCTTTTTGGCCAAAATGATGACATACACTTCCTCTTACACTGTACACTTTCCTCTCCAGCAAAAGCTCATTCTGAGTGGGAGTCACTTGTACTACCTATTACATACATTGATTTGTTATATTGAGTAAGCAAATGCAATTAATCTTTGCAGTTAACAGTGGCATCTTTAATTTAAAAAAATAAATAATATAAATTTTATATTTTAGTAATAATGTTCAAAAATTTTTTCCTGGAGAATTGACTGTTGAAGGTTTTATTAAAGGGGCACTGTAGTGCTGATATAACTGCACACATACATATAAAACTCCTTTATACTAAGCCATTTGCTGATACAAATAGTTAAAAAAAAGTTTAGGGAAGGAATAATACTTGCCGTTTATTTCCCTTAATTAGTTTTCCTGAGAGATGACATTTTCCTCCTCCCCTTTGTTCTGCAAGTCAGGCAACACTAGAAGAAAAAGCTGCCTGACAACAATTGGTTAAACAGTGTGCTGACCTTTTGGCCACATAAATTAAGTTGGATTTCAGGAGATTACAGAGGGAAAGCTGACTTGTGCGCATGTGCTAAGTAGTAAGTAGGGCAAAAATGTCCAGGGGAGGGTAACTTTTCATGGAAAACTGGCCAGTACACATCACACACACATTTTCTGATGCAGGAGTTTATTAGTGCTCTGTAATAAATCATTCTGCATCACATGAAACATCTACTGGGGAGAAATGCTTCTCACTAAGGTATAGTACTGCATATGTAAAGATGTAATTTGACTATAGTTCCCCTTTAACATTTGCATAGATGCCAACATTACCTTTAAGAAGGTAACCCTTGTTAAATATACCTCAGTACAACTTTGCTCTTTTCATTTTTATATGTCTCCCTCTTTAAAGGGAAATGTTGGCATGTAAGCATATATGTGAATGAGTTAAAGTAAATACCCCAAGGACAAATGTGAAAGCTATTTGCGCATCTTGTTCCAGCAATGCAGCATTTCAAGGAAACCTTTAGATCCACCATTTATTAAGTAAGTGTATCCAGAGAATCTGCACAGTTTGGAGGGAGGGTCTTTGTGCATTGACATTTACTATAATAAGTTAACAAATACATTGAACCATGGCACAATGCTTCATTATATTTTGTAGTAAAAAGCAGCTCATTTTATGCTGTGTTTATAACACAAACCATAAAGACAACAATTGAAATGAAGCTGCCAGAATTGACTAAAGAGATTGGTGAAAAGAAAAAAAAAATGAGAATTTGATTTAACTAATAAGCCAAAAGACAGCCAGTGAAGTTCTGCAGCACTGAAATTTGATTAACAAGAGTGACACATGCACTCTGACATTAGAACACTGCAGAGGAGGGAATGAATAACTGTTTATATGGAAGTGATTTAGCTGCTTTCACATTTTCATTGTAGCATGTAAAGAATGGCAATATTATTAATCTTTGATTCTGTGCATGAGCATTCATAGATGGTTGCATAGTCCATTAATCGTCACAGTGCTACAGAAGCCAGGTCTTTAATGTCTATTAGGACTATTAAGTAGCTAAATATGCATTACTTGTATGCCTTGCCTTCCAATACTGAACATGCTGCACAGCATAGTTTCATAGCAGACATCTGCACTCTATAAAATATAAAATGGCATCTGTATACTAACTACGACAATGCCTCAGTGTTGATTTTATGAGGTGTATACACTGTAGCTTACAGTGATTCTGCAGATCACAAATTGACATTATGTTTCAGGCCCATTACAGTAATGGGGATATACTGGGAAGTGGGGAAACAGAGTTGTGACTCCTGAAAAAAAAGTATTTCCTAGGACAGGAGAGAAAATTCTACCCTAGGAACCAATGTGAGAATAAACGATGAAGTCATTCTTTGGTTTAAAAACAATAATATAAAAAATATAGAATTTTTTATTTAAAAAGAAAAAAGTTCAGGAGAATGTTTAATATGTAAACCTGTCTACTTATGTGTCAGGATTCAGAGTTCAGTTTATGCTTTGTTCACGATCCCTAAGAACCAGGATCCTGAGTCTTTGTTTACAATCCCTTAGACTATTAAAACTAGTTACACCCTCTCCTCTGTTCTCCGTTTATTCCAAACCCAGAACTTCCAGTAGGCGGATGTTATCTCTGAGCTAAAGACCTGAACTATTGTCTTCC
>WMED01022222.1:0-11724 GCA_019650415.1 Pipa parva | reverse complement strand
TTGCTGCCTTCCTTCTTCCTAGTCCCTACCCTGTGAAGGAGGGGGGCGCTATATTACTGATGTTCCTACCTCCTTGACACGAGCAGCGCTTGTAGCTGCTCGTGAGCTGCCTGCTCTGACTTCCGGCTAGTGCTGGGAGATGCGCTTCTCCCTAGAACTAGCCAGCAGTCAGAGCTGGCAGTTCACGAGCAGCGCATCAGCTACAAGCGCTGCTTGTGACACTCCTCCTCGGCCCGGCTGTCTTCCCTCCTCCCAGCAACGATGTCAGTTCCTGTGAGCGCTAGTAACTGACATCATTACTGGAGAGGTAGGAACGCTGTAGCACTAAGCGCTATAGCTGACAGCCGGGCCGAGGAGGAGGTAGGTAAGGAGAGGGTGACCCCACCCTAATTAATACACACAGACTTTATTATACGTAGGTCAACAGGGAACAGAATTCATATAAAGGAGCATACTTGAAACTATAACACTCCTCCCTCTTTGAAAATGGCAACCTCGTCTTGTCTAACTAATAATTTAAGATAAGCATAGAAGAACATCCCAGTGTGGAAAATTTTGCTATGGGGATTTATGCTAAAGCACCAATTAAGAACAGATAAAATATATTTCACCTCTACAGCCCAGAAATAATGGATACTGAAGTTACAAATAGATTTCTAATGTTTTAGCAGCAATGTAAGACAATTCAGACATTTTTCTTGACTTTTAGCATTTTTTAAATAAGTGGAGGGCCTCTCTTACAGGCTAAAATACAAATATTTTGCATAATAACATACTTATAGAATGGAGAACAACCACAAGCATCACCGAACAGGATAATGTAACTCAAAGAAGAGTGTGTGAGTTTTGCACTACACTGAGTACTCTGTGTGCTTTGTGGTTTGGGTACATTGAACACCTCAGGTCCTGGGATGATAATTCTATATGAACATGACAGCTCCATGTTTGGTCTACAAAGGTCTACAGAACTGGAGCCTATATTGCAGACACAAAGCCTTATTGACTAAAGGCAGAATAGTTGTGTATAGCTATAATTTTGCATTGCATTACATCGCCATTTCCCTATGTTTACTAAATGAGCAAACTCTGTAATGGGGCAAATACACATCTAATTTGGATGACTACTATAGTCGCAATGTTATGGAACTCTTCGCATTACTTTGCAGGTACATGCAGGTACTTCGGGAATTCAACAAGCAGTGGAGTCTGTCGCAATTACAAATTCGTAGTGTTTCAAATTCTCCAATTTGACTTCGCTACATCAGAGTGGTGAATTGGGTGGTTAATGGCAGGGCTCTGGTGGGGCACAAGGCTTCTATTTCTTCAAAATTGGCAATGGCAACTGCGACTAAATATGCCTGCAACTATACTTGATCTAGGGACAAGGTAACATAGAAATAGATGTATTATTCACTTATCTACAGTTAGTGGGACATGGTGAGGATGACATCACTGTACTTCACTGGAGGAGTTCACATCACTCTGCATGAATTTGCATCCTACTTCTATTTTCAATTGACTTCGCCACACTAAGCATGCAACAACGACTGTTACAGTATACAGTAAACAGCAGTGTAGCTATAGAAGTATGATGAGCATGTCATCACTAGGTGTATGTCTGTGTGACAACCAGGGAGCCAGAGGTAATAAGCTGTAATGGAGCCAAGGGTACCTAGTTAAAGATTAGCTGAAGAGAAATTATCTGTATTCTATTGAAAGCTCACCTTCTGGTAGGCTGGACTGCTGAAGAAGCTTTCTTAATAGCAAGCAAAATAGAAACCAAAATTGCATTATGGTTTTAAAGCTGCAGTCTTCACAATAATTTCTAGTTAGCTGGGTCCCATACATGGTGATCTGGCTACCTAGAAAACCACTTAAATATTGCTTCATTTAGGGGAGGAGATTTGGTTGAGCATGCTCAGAAGAAAGCAGTGCCCACAAGCACAGGCTGGAGAAGGGACTAAAATCAAGATAAATTCTATTTAATGCTTTCCCTGTTTGTTATGTCAAGACTGATATCTGAAGCCATGCAAATTAAAATACTAGTTAAAGTTGGGTAATTAGATTTTCTAAGTTTTGCCAACCTACACAAAGGTATTGTTTACGAGCCTTTAATGTCCCTTTAATCTGCTGGAGGTTTAAAGTTACAGTCCCACAACATGCTATGTAAATGATAATCACAGCTATTTGCCTTAACATTTACAGTTATTCATGTTTTCTTCCAGTGACTTTCTGATCAAAAACATGTGTGGTTTTACAAAACATTTTTTGAAAATCCTTGTAAAAATAAAGTCTACAAACTGGATGCAATAGCTTCTCTCTCTCAAAGAAGTATGATGAGCAAAAACAAACACTGCAGCTCTAGATAATATTTTACCTTTAAAAATAACCTTTAAAGGAATAGTTTAGCCTCCAGTGGTTATTTTACATATAATTGTGACTGGTAAATAAATTATTTTTTGCAATATATATTATATATTTATTTTCATAGTGTTTGCATTTATAGACACTATCTTACAATCTTACAGAAGGCTCTTCACTCACCTACTTCTTCTTATGCCACTAACTTTATCCACAGATTTGTAATTCTGCAAGACACAATCCAAAGAAGCAGGTGGACAGCATCACTGTGAGGTTGCACACTTGCAAGATTCTGATTGGTTACCAAGAATTGTCAAGCTTTTCATTTGAATTACTGAACTGATGAAGAGGAAATAGATGACAGAGAGAAGATGCTTCTAAAAAAAAGTTCTGATAAACTAAAAAAAAAGAGATGGAAATAATGATATAAAATGTATTGCAAAAACATTTATTTAACAGTGATAAATATACATGCAAATGACTGTTGGAGGCTGTACTGTTCCTTTAAGAACATTTTCTCATGGTAAAATGCCTAGTGTTGAAAAACTGACAAAGCATGTCACATTGATTTCAGTGGTGAATCTTTAAAACTATTTTGCTACTGTACATTAAGTGACAAAATGCTAAATAAAAAAAATAAAAGTTGTAAAATAAAGGTACTGACATGCATGTTTGGAACATTTAGTAGTTATACCAATCAAGAGTTCCAAATTTATTGCCAGTTTGGCCACTTGATGGCACTGTTTCAATTGTCTGCATAGATTGCTTTCTATTGCTTTTTTCAACAGCATGGTAGCCTTCTCCATATTAATAAATATGTACACAAATAAGTGTACACACATGTGGCATGAAAAGGTATTCCCCCCAAAAAAACATGATTCATTTAAACACTGCACCTGATCTGATTTAAGAAAAACACATTTATAAACTATTCATTTCATCTCCCTGCAAAGACTTACATTACAAGTCACATATTAATAATCATGTTAGCTTATATATATTTTGACACTTTTTAGACTGTTCACGAGGCTTCTAAACTTTGTATTCTGGGAAATGTAGTTTTTAAGTATCTGAGTTTAGACTGTTCTATTTTTCAGAATCTTGCATAACTGAGAATTTTTTTACATCCCTTAATATGAGACACGATTCCTAACCCATGTTGCTAATTGGTTGCTATATTTCCTAAGAATTTTTAGTGTGCAATCACCTTACGCCAAACCAAAGTCCTGTCCAACTTTTTTCAATAAAGTTTACGCCCAGATGTGTTATTTGACAGACTATTAATATTCATCTATAAACCTTCAAATAAGAAGTTAGCCAACATAGCCTTGTGATCTCATACTTTATTGTTGAATGCATTTTTCCTTTGTCTGTATTTTATTTTTAGTACTGAACTGTACAACGCTGTGTATGTTTGTGTCAATTTATAAATAAAATTATACATACATACATTTAAAGGACCAATAACATCAGAAACAGTCACAATAGGCTGCTAATGTAGCAGTCGCTTCTTTATAATGAGAATATTGTCGCAGTCCCAACTTTATTATGGGCAAATTTTTGCAATCTTAACTTTAAAAAATTGTCACGACTTTACAATGGGGAAATTGTTGCAGATTTACTAGATTTACTATGGGAATCCGCTGTTGGCAAATTCGACAGTCGAATTCGCACTTTAGTGAATAACCCCCAGGTGTATCTGCTGTAGGTGAGTCAGGCCCCTGCTCTACTTGAGGGCAACCTCCCTAATATTTTAAACAATGAGTCACATTTCTCTATGGCATTGATATCACTGTACATTTAATAATGAAAAGCTTAAAAAGTTTAGAATATAAACTGAGTACAGTGTGTTATTTATTATTTATTTACGCTAATCTATTGCAAGCACGTGAGTCCACAGCTTACCTAAATACAATACAGCCTTTTTGCAGTTGGGTCCCATTAAAAATAATAGTTTTTCAGGTATAATTTTTTAATTGTTTGTTTTCTTGTCTGACAAAATTATATTTCCTGTGGGATCGTGGTGGTGTTGTATACTTGCAGAGACCAGATTATTTTCTGTGCAGAAACTACTGACCCCTACCAGCCCTGACAAACACTAAACACTTCTAAGATCATGTGTATGACTGTCTACAGCTTGTGTTTGAGCTCACTAGTTTAGTTGTCTAACGATTCTAGCACAGATAGTCTTGACTTTCTAGTTATCAGGTTACTGGATGTAGCCTTGACTGGTGCAGCGTCACATTGTTCCAGGATTTTAACTACCAATTAATTAACCTATTTTAACCTTTTTGCCCCTCCCCTCCAAGCTACCCAAGAACACCAATACACAAAAGATGGAGTTAGAAGGCCGCAGCTTTTTTTATTATTATTAAACCAATTTTAACAGACAAATTAGCTACTTTAAAATTATGAATCCATTTAAATAAATATTACCACATCGGAATACTTGCCCCTTTTCATACTGTTTTCCAGCAGCTGCCTCACCATGGGGCAGCCAATAACCATCAGTCCTGGGACCTCATGCCCAACAATTAGCTGGCCCACCACGCCAGCCACTCTACCCATGAGAATGGCGGCAAGTAGTATCAGGGCAGCCAATAACCAACCAATCCTGGGCCTATGCCCTAGGAACCACCTTTATAGATATACTGTATCACCAGATAACACCTTCAGAGCAAGCATTCCCAATTCCTCCAGGCCAGTGCTGCGACAAAAGACAAACTGTTTTGATAAAGAAACATCCCCATAAACAATATAAGATATTTACATTTTCTTTCAAACAAGTACTTCTTTAATAAACATAAAATTTGATAAGTTATTTTTATTTTTTTTTATTAATACATTTTAATACACAATAAACATTAGGTTTATATGCATATGCATCTAGGGTGGGAGGGAGGGATGCTGCTTACCTGGATTCATTGCAAAATGACCATGAGGGCTCTCTGCCCCTCCCACTTCCTTTTTTCCCCACACCAGCTTCTTCCTGTAACTCCCACCTACTCCTTCCCTGCAGTTCCTAGCCCAGTCAAAAGCCCCTTACACTACAGCAGGGGACCTGCATGCTCCAGGGGCTGCACTTCTGTAAGTTTATTTTAAGTTTAAGTCCAAGGAGACTGCTTCAGAAGTGACATCAGAAGTGGGTATACAATTCTTCCTCTCTAATAAGGAAACATTATCAGTTACTTTCCCCTCATGATACTTTTATTAAATATTTTTTCAAACTTCTACAACAGGAAACTTTGATTAATAGGAAGAGAAGCTGCAAGGAACAAAGGGATAATTGGTGGAGCAGGTGGCAAGAGAAAGAAACGATATTTAGCCGTACTATTACAATATTAAGTCAAGATCATAGTTGGCTGTTTTCAAAAAGATGCTTTAAACCAGAGGAAAAACAATGGTGTAGATTAGGAATGTTTTAAAAGTACTGCTGTTTGAGGATGTGCCACATACAGGGGTGTAAAGAGAAACTATTCATTTCCTGACTTTTAAAGTGGTACTTATGGCTATTATGAGGCAAGGATATACTGTAAGTTAAATCCTCTATATACAGGTACTCTAAGTGCCTCAGCAGAGCGTAATTTAGAGGCTCCTAGCACAATGTCCCTCTGAAATCACTATCTCACAATGACTAGTCCTGCTTCTCGATAGTTAAAAGTTTGGCAGTACCAGATGTCCCACAGAGGATGACTTGTGTAAAGTAGTTAGCACTAACCTAAAAGTTTTTATATATTCCAAATAAAGGAGCAGACATGGGTGTGAATGTGTTTTAATGGGGCTTAAGGAAGCCAAATTAAGCATAGAAAACATTTAAAAATCTAGGAAAAAAATGTCATTTTAATAAGGCTATATAACCAGTAAATATAGAAAGAAGTCTGCCCAGTGCACAGTTATCAGCATCAAAGATCCAATGATTCTAAATCCACATATTGTGTTGGTATTTAGTCTACAGGCATCTAAAGATAATTGTTAGTGACTTTTGATGGTATGAAACCGGGATATATGGTAAAGCAAACAAGTGGTTTTATACAGATAGCTAGAATTTCAGCAACTAGCATAGTTCCACAATTAAGGCCAGGGTGACACTAGCTGCTTTTCAACTGAGCTGTTTTAATTAGGCTCATTATTATCTATGGTGTAAAACAAAATAGCTTGTGTGGATTATCCCACAGGAGACAATGGACACTATGGGATAAGAAAAAAACTAGGTTTTTATCAGGCTTTATTCTCAACAAATGCATTGAGCAAGCCACATAATCATGGAGCTAAGATCTCAGAACAGTGTTTATATATACAGTATATATTTGTTTATATATATATATATATATATATATATATATATATATATATATATATATATATATATATATATATTTCAACAGGGAAGCCAACAGGTCCGAACATTTTATAATGGGCAAGGTATGTAATGGCCTGCAGTACTTTTATTAATAGTATCCACAGTATTTAAAACGTTAAATGCTTTAGTGGAGAGTGTAGGAAGAATTTGTTTTTGTGATTTGTAGACATTCAAGCCAAGTCCTTTGTGCTCCTTATTTGAACATTGTCAGGAGTACTTTTCACCTGTGCCCTTTCTCTGCAGTCCGGTGTCAGCGTCTGTCGTGGTCGCCACCATCTTTTTTTAGGTGCTATAGTCATGGGCGGCACAATCATTTGGTGCATAAATCTCTGCAGATGTCTTCTTGGCATTGCGTCACAGACACGTTCCAAGGTGTCTATTTTAAGACAATCTGTCACTAACTTAGGCACCCAATTATAGGACTCATTAGATGATCCTGGGTGTGCTTCTGATTCCTGATCCTGTTTTCTCATGTATGACCTTGGCTAGTTTTCCAGACTCGATTGCTCTCTGCCTGCCTCGACCCTTTGCTTTGTTTACTGACTACACTTTCCTGGCAACAGCCCTGACCTCTGCCTGTTATCTGACCATTCTTCTAGCTTCCTGTGTTTTTCCTGACCTCCTGTGAACAGCACCTCTAGGGGCCATGACCTGGGTATAGCACCGCAGCAAAGGCCATACCTCCTTGCGAAGGCTCAGGGTGAAGACCGGGTATACCTTAGACTTAATGTCTTAGGGCCTGCTAGCACCAAGTCCACCATGGTACCACTTCCAGGCTGCTTCCTTCTTCTCCTCCCTCTCGGTCACCAACTAGATCTTGATAGACCTATCTAGCATCAGCTGATTTAGTAAGGGGAAAACTGTTCCTCAGTGTACCAATAGGGATCCCTTCACAGGGCAATCAAAACATATATATAGAAAATACCATGCATGCAGACAATTCCTTCTGTGGATAATTTCCAGCCTCAACTTGAGGCCAGCAATACAGAACTGGGACTATTCCTAAACAGTATTGTAAAGGGCATAGCTCAATTGATTTAAATAATGTTAAATTAGATTTCAAGACAGTAGATCTATCACAGCCAAAAACTGCCTCATTCCCTGCACAGAAAGGCTATATTCAGCTCCTCTAGTTAAGAGTGTTGGAAGTATGAGGGAAGCATGGGAAATGTCTAAGCAGAGACTGCTGTTAAAATTGATACAATTCCATTACCTATACATTTAACAATAACTGGCGAAAAAGACTTGCAAATATTTCATTCATTCTATCTAGATGAGATTGATATTGATAGCAATTTTGTACTGGTAATGGGTAAATCTGGGAAATACTTTGCCCACCAAAGTTAAGGAGACATATGAAAGATTTATAGTAAACTCCACAGTGCAGGCCACACTTGAAAATATAAAGGAATAAGTAAAAAATTCTAAACTGAAAAATAGAACATAATGGAGAGACCAGTTAAGAGATTCATTAATCATAAAAAGATATGGATGTAATGATCACAGGGCCCAGAAATGAATTCATATCCGAGAAAGATATAAGGATTTGTCAGGCTCAGTCTAACTTACAAAACAACAGTTCAAAGTATTAACAGAAGTAAGAGGTAAACAGAAGGTTTCTTAAATTGTTGCCACATCCTTTTTCATGTAAAATAGCTGAAATGACTAAACCTGACTTAAAAAACTACAAATTATTAAATGATATGAGATTTACCAGAAATTTGAAGGCAAATTATGTAATAATTGTAGAACAATCATTTTTTCACTCTGACAGCTGTGATCAAGGCCTTGAGAACGAGAGGCCGGCACGTGAGCTGTATTTTGTATTTTATACATTGACATGAATTTTTTAATTTTCACGAGTTAATACATTTTGGATGTTTTAACTATTAAAAAGACCCAGGAGTGCTCGCCAACCTTTTTTGCGTACTAATTGTAGCAATGGCCATGTCTATAACCGCTATCTCCGTTTTTTTATACAGTGCAGGATGAGAGATTTGCTAACTGTAATAATTTTTTTCCCCCAAGCAACACTGTGCATGTAAAATTAATCCTATAATGGTCAGCTGTAGGGAGAAGCCATTAGGAGGCACTGTTAGCAAAATCAGTGGATATGGAAAAATACATTGCCACAAATTTTATTACTTAGAATGTGAATATTGGAGCAGAAACAATTAATATCATAGAAAGTCTATAGAAAATTAATAAAATTAAAACCAAAACTTTAAAGTACGCACCTGTGCTCAAAGCATATAAAGATTGTAATATGCCACCAGCAGGAAAAGTCTGAATTAAAGCTCACAAATACATGTATCAACTCGTTTAATCATTGTTCGGATTGATCATTGCATCACATAAAACTTGGCAGGTTGTTTTATGAGTGGGAGATCAGTTCATCAGGTGATTAAGGTTTGATTGCTTGTACAAAATAATTGCCCATAAACCTGTAGATTGGTGGATATATATATTTTTTCAGATGAAAAAAATATCCACTGTATGGTCACCTTACAATGGAAAGGCTGGCAATCTAGAATATGCAGTGGCCTCTAGGAATTGCTTTCTGATAGTAGGTGCATAAATGTGGAAGCTGGAACTGAAATACCTATTGATTATAATGGAAGAGACACAACTAATCTATGTTGATACACTGTTGAATAACTATAAGGATGTGTTTACAGGTTAGAGGAAACAACCTGCTAAAAGCAGGTGAAAGTTTATATAAGCCAAATAAATTCTAATATGAGTTAGAGAAAGACATAACCGTTGGGGGTTATTTATTTGAGAGTGATCTTAGATGAATTCGGAACAGTTCACCTTGCAGAATTCACTCCTTCAACAGACTCCGTCGCTTCCTGAATAGTTGAATTACCTGTGCACGCACACTCAAAGTGATACGAACAGCTCTGTAAGTCCACGACTATCGTAAGCGGGACTGGAGAAGTTGCAAAAGGATGCAAATTCTGGCGTTTACACAACCATTCTCACTTTAATAAATAACCCCCTAAGGGGTTATAAGGTTATAAGGGGTAACTTATGTTACCGAATCTTACACAACCTCTAGGAATCCTCAACACTGTGCTGTGTAATCGCTACAAAGAGAAAGCAAGACCGAGACGGTGTTTGTTACCAAGGATTTAAATGAAACAGCAGGAAAGAACATTTCTGTATTCCTACTAGAAATTGACTCCTGTGTGAAATGTCAAATGCTACATTTTTTATCATTCTGGATGACTGTGGAATTTGGCAGATGTCAGTTACCGCCAAATCCAAAAATTGTATATCTTTTATAAAACCTGTGGAAAGTGTACATTTACGCTTGTAGTTTGTGGAAACATTTCTGCTTCAATTATTTTTCAAAGGACAATGCGGCAACTTTTTCAAGGAATGTAACGAAGTCTACATTACTCAGAATGAATCATTATGAATGTCCATTTAAGAAGACAGAAATGTTGTACCTTTGTAAAATAATTTCTCACAGAGGAGTTAAACAAGGCCCAGCGATGATGCTCCCCAGTGCCTTCAGCATCTTTCTACTGTATTTGCCATGAATTCAGCCACTATTAGTGCACATAGGGGGTTATTCACTAAAGTCCTAATTGTTGCGTATAGGTGTGAATTTGCCAGCTAAAGACAGTTGGAATAGACTGCTACTGTCACAGTCGCGTCTTTGTAATGAGAATATTGTCATAGTCGTGACTTTACTATGGGAAAATTGTTGCAGTTGTAGATTTGAAGGGAATCCTCTGTTTGAGAATTCTACAGTCGAATTCTGACTTTAGTAAATAACCCACTTTAGAGGCTTATTCATGAAAGTCTGAACAGTAGCAGGTCTGAATGCACATTTAGTCACCACTTCCGCACATTCAGGTATTCAGTAAACTCTATTATGTGGTAAATTCCCAACCAATTTGGCCAATTAAAACAGACGTGGACTAACATAGCACTACGCACCACATTGCATGTGTGTGCCAGGGTAATTCATTTATTCATATACTGTCGGTGTCTGTCAAAGTAGCAAGGCATACTGTGGTACATTCACCAGTTTTACTTCACTAAATCAAAGTGGCGAATTAGAGGGCTTATGGAAGGGATCCCACTGTCCGACTGACTATGCAAGAGACAGCGCTGATGCAATTCTCTTCTTCGCTATGGGAATACTCTGCTTAGTGAACAAGGAGTACAGAATTTGCAACTATCAGAGAGTAGAGACCCAATTACGCTTGAACAGTCTAATTCTCACTTTCATGAATAAGCCCCGTAAAGACATGGCAACAGTCAAGGAGGAAGTGGGTGACAGTAGATGAGAGGTAAAGAGCGAATGGTTTTAGGGTAAAAATAATTAGAAATTGATATTTTTTCTTTTTATGTATTTCATTCACCTCTTTACTTCTAGACCTTCTTGCCATCACATTTCATACTTGCTTCAAAAAAGTATTTTGCAAGGAGAGTTTCCCTTTAAAGTTTCTTTGTTTACTTTTTGTTTCAGATTTGTTAACACATAATGACACTCTTATGTTTGTCCAGACGCACTCTGAATTGCCTGGAGTTTTGTCCTATATACTTTAGATTTCATGGAAATGTTAGGGCATAATCAACATTTTAGCTTTTATATGTTGCATAACACTTCCAAGGTTATAACCCTTGGTAGGGTGTATACAACATTTCCCTTTCATAACAATATTGCAATCCCCACATTCCTTACATGGGAAGCTGGCAACAGTTTGTAGTTCTTTTCACTCTATTGGTGTTAGTGTGACATCAGCCTCATTAAATATATCACAAATACTTCCTTTTTCCATGAAAAGATGGGCTTTTCTTTGAATAGATAACCATACATTTCATTCCATAAATAGTCCCGTGTCTTCTCCCAGTCTCTGTACACTCCCAAGTGCAATACCTCTTACCGCTCTCTGTACTCTCCCCAGTACTGTGCCTTCTCTCCTAGTACTGTTCCTTCTCTCCTAGTACTGTACCTTCTACCACTCTCTGTACTCTCCCCAGTA
>WMED01022221.1:0-11724 GCA_019650415.1 Pipa parva | reverse complement strand
CGCTATACCTTATTGTTTGAAATAGGGCAATATTCTTGTTGCTTTCTTTCTAAACATAAATTTTATCCTATAAACTTCGATCCCACCTGTTGTGTCCATGTAAGCCCCACTCCTCCTCTAGTCTGATTCATCCAAAATCCTATTTGGGTGATCTGAGTGTGGGAGCTGCAGTCATGGGTGTCCGCTGGGGCGACATGCGACTGCTGTTTCGGGATTCCATATTACATATTTAATTGCAAATACTGGCCCATGTTGCTAAAGAGTTTTGACACATACTGTGGACTATATTGGTCTTTAAGCAGTCGGACAGTGCAGTGTAGATTAATTTCCTTTCCTATGAATCATGGGTTTTACAAATATTGGTGTTAACTGTATAGTGAATAAAATGTGGTTCTCTAAAGCATATGGTTCCAGCACAAGATGACTAGATCATTGCTAATATGTGATCCCTGCAGCACAATGCTCAAGTAGTTAAAGGCATAATATCTTTAAATTATTTTGTAGGTGTTCAGCTGCAACTCTATATTTTAACTTTTATAGGTGAACTTTTATTCTGCCAACATCTCATATTTTTGAATTAGCTGAATTGCTAATCTGTAATGATTGAGGGGTTTATTCACTAAAGTCCGAATTGTTGCGTATAGGTGTGAATTTGCAAGCTAAAGACAGTCACAATAGACTGCTATTGTCGCATCCTTACAATGAGAATATTGTCGTAGTCGTGACTTTACATTGGAAAATTGTTGCAATTGCAACTTTACAATGGGATAATTGTCATGGTCGCGGATTTAGATGTTCCAGCACTCCCACAAGTAAAAACATCAAAAGTTTTATTCCATGTTAGTTAAAACAGGATCCAGTTACAAAAAGGTAAAAGGTTTTTACCTTTTTGTAACTGGATCCTGTTTTAACTAACATGGAATAAAACTTTTGATGTTTTTACATGTGGGAGTGCTGGAACATCTATCTTTATCGTATTACAGAGGCAATTCATTCCAAGCACCCTATTACTTTACAAGCCTTCACTACAGAGAATCTTTTTGCTTACGATATTGGGATTGAGCAACCACACCCATTATTTATGGTCGCGGATTTGCCTATGGAGTCCGCTGTTTGAGAATTAGACAGTCGAATTGGTACCTTAGTGAATAATCCCCTTAATTATTTTTTTTTAATGTGTATGATGGACATTTTCATAAAAAACAATGGGACTAGGTGGGGTTGATTAACAGATATAGATGGCTGCAAGAAGCAAAAAGAGGGAATACATTATCAATAAAAATCAGGTATTCATTTTCAAATTTAAAGGGGCACTATACTGCTGAAATAACTGAATATTTTGAAAAATATCAGTAAAAAACTTCCCTGAAGGTTGGTAACCTTGGCTTCTACACACGCATGACACCTCAAAGTTAGATATAAAATAAACAAAAAAAAAAATTCTGCATAGGGCATCATCACATGTAGGCAGTTTCACTTGAGAGCATAAACTGTGGGGATTTCCAGCTTAACCCACTGTCCATCAATGCAAAAAAGACACAGATCATTCCATCAGTTAGTTAATTGTTACTTCAGATACCTGTCAAAGAAAGGTATGAGGCTTTCAAAACTTTGTATTTTGCTTGCGTACAGCTAATAAATGAGCTGTATGCCCTAAAGCAGAGGTCCCCAACCGCCGGTCCGCGGACCAAGACCGGGCCGTTGGGGTTTTTCAGCCGGTCCGCGGCACCGCAGACACCTAGCTCTGCGGCCCTGCACCTGGTCAGAGCATGCGATAATGTTCTCTGCCGTAGCCGTGACAGCTCGCAGCTGTCACGGCAGAGAACATTATGCAGGATGGGGCGGGGCATCGGAAAACTGGCCTTGCTTAAAGCCGGTTCCTGGTGCAAAAAAGGTTGGGGACCTCTGCCCTAAAGGGACTTGTAGAACCAGAAGCGGCCCTGGCCCTATTGGCGCCCTAGGCAACCCCCCACCCAGCATTCCCCCGCCCCGCGATGCCCCCCCCCCCTTGCCCCCACTCACCTCCAACACCACCGTCCAGCCGCAGCTCAACTTAAGATCTCCCAATTGTCAGCCGCGGCTGTACTTCACATCTCCCGACAAGGAGCCGCGGCTGCTAATTGGGAGATTTAAAGTCCAAAAAATGCAAGGGGGTACCCCCGGGCAGGCGGCACCCCTAGCATTTGCCTATACTGCCTAATGGCAGGGCTGGCACTGGGTAGAACTACCTGTATCTTATTGCATAGATAACAAATAATGCCATTGCTAGCCAGAATAAAGTGAACCTGATAGCAAAACAAATGAAAAAATTAGCAAAATGTAAAATTTATTTGCTGGGAATCTTCTTTAATGATTCTCTAACTGTAATCTTTAGATTGGTAAAGTATACTCGTATGGTTTCAAAGGCACTACTTTTCCAGATGTGTACACAGTATCCAGAGAGAGAAAACACCACCCACATACCCCCTGCATCTGAGACCTGCAAAGTAATTAGGAAGATAAGTTGAAGTTAGTAGGATTATGAGTAGGAGGCAGGAAAGTACAGTCTTTTCATCAGTAAGATTCATGTTAAAGCACCAGAATGACTAATGTTAATGTACAGATTGCCTTTCAAGGCAACATGATAGTTTTATATACATTTATCTTTTATTTGTATGAATTACCAGTGCTATTTAAAGTGTAAGTAAACCCTATTTTTAAAGATTGTCCCATTAAAGTATTGTAAAGTGGTAAAAGGATTAGGAAAATCCTCACCCCTTTTTCACTCTGCAGCACTTGTTATCCCTCTGTCAAATAATCCTGCTTCCTGTAGAGTATTAGTACACACCCCCTCCCCTATCACATTCTCTGTGTTTCTAACCGACTATGTCTAGTCGGAGTTGAATGCTGCAGGGCCTGTGCAGTGAAAGCATGCGTCCGTCAATCACGTGATGAATTTGAATCGCTTCACTGCCTCTTTCCAAATCAATGCTGGTCATTCCAAAGGGGATTTTCATAAGATAATGCATCCCCCCAATCAGAAACTATGCATGGCTGCTGTTGTTTTTTTGCTGTATTACGTGTAATCGATCGTGAGTGTCTTTATGCGCACATTCTCGTGCATGCTTTAACTATAAATGCCAGTTTGTGTATATTGTGAAAAATCAGTGTGTGTGTGTGTGTGTGTGAGACACAGACACATAAACACACACACACACAGACATGCACACAGACACACAAGACAGAGACATAAAGATACACACACACAAATAGATATACACATATATATATATAAATATAGAACAAATGCATACATAATTTTGTTAGACATGTATTGTGTACATATTAGAATGTTCATTTAAATTGTTATAAAACACGTTTTTTTATAGTCCTATTTTTACTATTAATCTATATCTATACACATATATTTATTTAAATATATGTAAAATCAATTAACTAAAATCTGTTTTTGCAGCATAATAAATTAAGAAATATTGATTAACTACTGTGTATGTTGATCAACAAAGTTGAATGCTAAATGTACACAGTATCAAAGCAGAAAGGAAAGTATCAGATGTCACACATGCACTAGCAAAATTAGTCATTGTGTGACCTCATTAGGGGGAGGTGTCTTCTGGGCACTGTACAGGAGAAGCAAGTACATAAGAAATGCTGAGGAGAGGCTGCTGGATTAAGAGGTGATAACTCAAAAACACAAAATCGTTTTTAATTTTCAATGTTTCAGTTTATCTTTATACATTATAAATATAATATGTATAGTTTGGTCAAAAACATCACTTATCCTTTAATAAAACATTTACTTTCTATTTCACGTGTGAGACAATTAACTGGCATTAAAGAATTCCGTAATATTAGATATATGCAAAATTCCAACTATATAATAATTTTTATATAGTCTTATACTGTCCAGAAGACTATAGTATAGACCAGGTGCATGTACCTTTTTGAGGTAAAAAAATGCATCAAAAATTACTTTCAATATGACAATAAAAGCTTTTCTAAATGGGCAATACTGGCATAATAAAAAAACACCTTTTCTCCAGTGTTAGTTGGTCGAAACGTTTTAGGCCCTCATTCACCATAGTGCGAAGTGAGCCGCGAAGCGTTCTGCTCACTTTGCATACGGTATTATGCGCATGCTGATGTCCTGCATGCGCATTAAAGGGATTCCCCTCCTGGCTAAGAGACTCGAGTGCTCACTTCGCACTATGGTGAATGAGGGCCTTAAACTTTTATACATTTCTTAGTATCTGCTTCTGAAGCTGGTCCAGCTTGGAATAAGTCTGTGGGCAAGCTAGCAGAGATATATAGCAGTGTTTCCCAAATGCCGGGTCGCGACCCAGTACCGGGCCACCGAAAAGAAATGCCGGGTCACGAGCGCCGCTCATGAATATTCATGAGCGGTGCTGTGCGCGAAGGTAAGGGACTTCGCGCACGGCACCGTTCATGAATATTCATGAGCCGGCTTGTTCATGATACTACACGCATTGTGCGCCTTAAAACTAGGGCGTACAATGCGTGTAGCATCACGAAGAAGCCGGCTCATGAATATTCATGAGCGGTGCGCATGCGCGAAGGTAAGGGACTTCGCGCATGCGCACGAGCGGCGCTCTTGTGACCCGGTTATTTTTGTGCTTATCCTTCGTGCCGGGTCACGAAGGAGAAAGCACAAAAATAACCGGGCCACAACAGATAAACTTTGGGAAACACTGATATATAGTATTCTGTTGACTGTCTTGTTTGACTACTTTATTTAAGCGTACTTTTTGAAAAAAAAATGAGGATTTTTAGAAGCATTTCCATTAATCACTTTACTGATATATTACTACCACATTAAGTGTGGTTTCAAGATGATACACATTAGGCTTATTAATTGGAGAGGGCAAGAGTAGTATGTATCCATCTGTTGGTTACAACATACCTCAACTGTCTAAATACACACTCCTCTTTGTTTATGTATTTCAAGTAATTTTTAGGTGAAGTATCTTTTTTTTTTTTCTTTTCTTTTTTTTTCTGCTACATGTTAAATAACCACCAATCTATACAGCACAAAAATGTGATTCTGTAATTAGCAAAGTTCACCTGGGTCAGTATTACTTGTGAACTACAAACAAGGCGTAATCTGTCTGCAAGCTGTGTGTCATGGCAAGGCTGCCTCTCTTGAGATGAAGAATACGTACGTGTCTGATGATTCAGTGTCCAGACAGATTCTGTGTTTGAATTATTAAAGAACTACATAATCTTAAGTAACAGTGTTACTCCCGCCATGCAGTATTTTAAAGACCAGAGCTGCTAGTGTTAAGGTTTATTTTTATACAGCTAATGCATATTTTTAGAAAGGAATAGCTGTACATGCTGTACATTGTTTTTGCATTGCAACTTTCCTTTCTTCATCCTCCTGCTATCATTGTCATTGTATACTTTATAATCTTAAAGCACTAGTAACACACAAAATAATTCCCATTTGAACTGCCATGGCAGTTGTTCAAATACAGCACTTATGCTATATTTTAAGTTATGTTAATGAATGTTATTGTTTTACTGTTTTTTTTGTCTGTTCTCTTTACTGACAGCAGCCATTTTGTTAAACAGATCTCACCCAACCCTATTGTTTTCTAAGGTGTTGTACATAAAGCATATACAGGAAGTGTGTCTTAAAGCCCGATTTTTACAGCAGATTTTTTACTTTGTATATGCCATTTCCAATTTTTGAAAGCACAGTTTGAATGTATGTGTGTGTGTGTGTGTGTGTGTGTGTGTGTGTGTATATATATATATATATATATATATATATATATATATATATATGTGTATATTTAATGTATTTGAGGCATTTTGAATGTTGTATAAGGTAGTGAGTAAATACTGCATTGAGTTGCCCCGTTGCTGTAGTAGTTGGCAATTAAGAATAGGCAAGAATAAATGTGTGAAGGAGAACATAAAGTCCTTGTACTGCAGGTAAGAGTTTGTAGTGGAATGGATGTTAACATTTGTGAGTATTGGTGATGTATTTTAGTGGGTAGCCTTCATTGTTCATTTTACTACCACTTTTGTTGCCAGACTATCACATGATAATTTTTTCACTTGCCTTTTACTCTTATGAATATATTGCATAGTTGCTGAGAGCAGAGTGTTCCTATAAAATATACGTGTCTAGACCTCAATCATCTTGTTTATCTACATGGTCAGTACAGTGTTCATAGAAGCACTGGTAAAAGTTATCATATAATACACTGGAGCTGGATGGTAAAACCTGTGTATGTGTATTTCCATTGTCAGAAGGATAAAGCATTTATCTGAATCTTTTCATTCCTGGTAAATCCAATGACAATTATGGTGCTGCACATCAATGGCAACAGCCAGTTAACTAATCTTACTGAGCTACTGATGACCCTCTCTAAGCTGTCAATGGAGGTCCCTATATGAACATGTACTGGTATAGTCTTATAGCACTTGTCAATAGGGAAGCACTATACTTTCTGCATATGATACCTGATGTATGGCACAGTTATTGTTTACTGTATGTAGATAGGGCTTTCAGAACTAAACAAAGCATTCAAAGTCAGGGTTCACTTTCTACAATTATTATTGCTAACTACCCGTACTATTGCTAACACTAGTACGGGGATCAGCAAACTTTACGATCAAAAGAGCCATTTTGCCCCCTCTTCCACTAAAGAAAAGTAGTCTGGAGCCACAAAACATAACTGCTTAGAAACTATTAAAAGTTTCAGTGGGTTATTCACTAAGGTGTGAATTCAACTGTCGAATTCGCAAACAGCAGATTCCCGTAGCAAATCCGCTACAATTTCCCCATTGTAAAGTCGTGACAATTTATTAATGTTAAGATTGCGACAATTTTCCCATAATAAAGTTGTGACTGCGACAATATTCTGATTATAAAGACGACAGTAGCAGCCTATTGCGACTGTCTTTATCTAGCAAATTCGCACCTATACACGGCGACAATTCGGACTTTAGTGAATAACCCCCTTAATCTTTTTAAATTTTATCTGCTACAACATCAGAATACAACAAACAGAAGAAAATAATAACAATAATAATATATAAATCAAAATTATATTGATAAACTTTGTTCTTTTTTTTTCATTTGTCAATCAAGTCAGAAGGGAGCCACAACATGGAGGCCGAAGAGCCACATGTGGCCTACCCCTGTACTAGTATCACAGTAGACTTATTAAACAAACAAAGATTATTTGACTATTTTGTAGTTTAGGATTTTGTGAGACTTCTACTAATAACTTTCATCTTTGGGAAATTTATTTAATGTTTGCTTGATTCTTTAAGCTTTGCATTCAAATTTCTGAGTATTTTTTAAATATTATTTTTTCTATTTCTTATTTTTACTTATTAAATGCTGCATCTGTTTTGCCATTTTCTTTACAATGAACTGCTATAAGGCACAGTAGGTATTCAAGCAATTGGCAATGGCTGTGCTGCCTTTCTTATTTTTCCTTAAGTTACTATCTGTTCACAACTGGTCGAAACTCCTTTGTGGCATTTACTCAATGCCTGAATAACTAATGGAAACCAATTAATTATGTGTGTGAACATAGCTTTATGAGATAACTTTTCCATATAGAATTTTTTTCTACTGTTCAGAAGATTATATTAACTATTGTAATTCATTGGTATTTCACTACTGATATATTTTTATCTTCTTGGCCTTTCATTTAGGTGTTCCGACTCCAAGCCCTGAAATCCTCCGGCATACACTCAACATGCTTGTGCGAGAGCGGAAAATCTATCCTACGCCTGATGGATACTTTATAGTGACACCACAAACTTATTTCATAACTCCATCCCTTATTAGAACTAACAGTAAATGGTACCACTTGGATGAGAGGATACCTGACCGGTCTCAGTGTACCTCTCCACAACCAGGAACTATAACACCCTCCCCTTCAGGATGTGTCAGGGACAGAACTCTCTCCAAAAACCACTGCGACTCTTGTCATTGCTGCAGAGAAGATATGCATAGCATTCATGCATCAACCCTACAAAGAAAATCCCCAAAAGACTGCAAAGACTCCTACTGCCCCCCATCCATATGCCAGATTCCCCCTACTGAGAAAAGCAAAAGTACTATAAATTATTCTTATAAAACAGAAACACTCACAAAATCTAAAGATGGGGAAAAGCCATCTAAAAAATTTGGCCTGAAATTATTTAGGTTGAGTTTTAAAAAGGATAAGGCAAAGCAACTGGCTAATTTTTCAGCGCAATTTCCTCCAGAAGAATGGCCCCTAAGAGATGAGGACACCCCAACAACTATCCCCCGCGAAGTAGAGATGGAAATCATTAGGAGAATAAACCCAGACTTAACAGTGGAAAATGTTGTAAGACACACTGCACTAATGAAAAAACTTGAAGAAGAAAAATCTCAGAGGAGCAAGGCTGGATCATCAGCTCATCACAGTGGGAGGAGCAGAAGGAGCAGGACTCATAGAAAAACTCATGGAAAATCTCGGTCGCACAGCAAGAATAGGGCTTCCAAAGGTGATCCATCTGATGGTTCACATTTAGACATACCTGGAGAAAGGGAATATGAATTTTATCATCCGCGGAATCGTTCACCTAGGGAGGGCTGTTTCATAATGGAGCGCAAAGGAGGAGAGAATTTTGTTGTGCTAAGCAATCCAAGCATGATTGAATCACATTTTCCAGTTACACCAGAATGGGATGTATCTGGTGAATTGGCCAAAAGGAGGACTGAAATGCCTTTTCCTGAACCCTCAAGGGGGAGCTCCCATTCCAAGGTTCATCGAAGCCACAGCCATACACAGGATAGGAGATCAAGAAATGAACGATCAAATAAAGCAAAAGAAAGGTCTAGGTCAATGGACAACTCAAAGGGGCCTTTAAGTGGTGCTTCTTTAGGAACACCGGATGATCTAGGTGAAGGTTGCAGTCTTGATGAAAAAACACCAAGCCAGTCTTTCATTGATGACAGTACTTTAAGACCATCACATACATTGAGTCATCAACGGACTTTGTCCTACAAAGACCCATGTATACCAGAACTAGCTAGTGGTGGCGCAGATACCCCTAAATCATGCAGCCTAATAGAGCAAGGTAAACTTCCAGATACATTATCGTCATACAGTGAACTGAATTCTTGTTCCAAAAAAACAGCAGATGACTATTTTCAGTGTAACACATCTAGTGAAACAATTCTCACTGCTCCATCCCCTTTAGGAAAAACTAAAGAAGATATTGATATATCAAGCCTCTCAGAAGGCTTGAAAAGACTGTCTCCCGCTGAAAAGCCACAGCAGCATACAGCCAGAGAACAAGGTGAATACCGTGATGAATCGCCAAAGGGCCAGGTTAGTGTTCTGTCTGTTGCTCCTTCTGGCCAAACTCCTGAGGTGATTTCGAATGGTCGATTAGTGCCACATCATAATGCAGAATCAAATAGCCTTGATAAAAGGAAAGAAATATTCAGTAAGGATACTTTGTTTAAACCTTTGCACAATAGCCTATCTGTGAACAGTTTTCATAAATCCAGTGTGAATTTGCTAAAGTCACACCAAAAGACTTCTCCTGAAACACTGCCAGCAAGCGTTGAGAATTTTGAGCAACCTATTACCACCTCAGTTACCCAAAACCTTGCCGTCTCACCAAGGCCACAGGAGCCAACAGGAAATCAAGAAGCCTCTTTTGATTACTACAATGTCTCTGAAGATGATGAGTCTGAGGAAGGCACGCAAAAGACTGCAGAGGAGGAAAAAAACAGAGATGATGTGGGTACAATGCAGTGGTTGTTACAAAGGGAAAAAGAAAGGGATTTACAAAGGAAGTTTGAGAAGAACCTCACACTTCTGAATCCAAAGGAAACCGAAAGCAGCAACACCCAGAGAACCACACATTCTGCTCGCCTAGATAGCATGGACAGTAGCAGCATCACGGTAGATAGTGGATTTAACTCACCACGGTAAGAGACTGGAGCAATTTTTGGGTTTATTGTTTTCTTTTTTTCCTTCTGAATTTGCTTTTCATTTATCTAAACTCTAAATGTTTTTAGATTTCACAAAATATATTTTTTTTTTTTTTTTTTTAGTCCTGTTGGTCAGCAGGTTGAAAATGATAAATGTGCTTAGCGTTCAGTATAGTGACTTGCTATACCAGTCAGTAGCTATGATTACGTACCCGTACTAAAGTTTTCACTGCACTTAGTGATTCCTTGCCATAACTGCCTTTTCAATTGTAGTTTTCACTGAAGATTACTTTTAATAATAATATTTTAAAATGGTGCTTCAAATTAAAAAAAATTTGGTGGCAGACACCCAGCTGAGAAGTCAGCAGAAATCTGTTGATAATTGGGGTTTTTCCTAACAGTAAGTGTCCATGTCATGCCATGTCATTCTTTCTGTGTATATTAAGAATAACTAAAGGTACCTACACACAAATACATTTATAAGTAGTAAACCTATCTGCCTCCTAAATTGTTGTATTTGAAAATCCAAAATCACTCTGTAGTCTCTGAACTGTCCCACTGAAGTTTGCATAGCTCTAAACAGTGACAGCAGCCATTTTGAATAAATTAAGCATGCTAATCTTGACATGTGACATCACTGCAAAAGTTGTGGCAGGAAACTACAGCTTATCAGTTTCACACTGCCTGTAACTGCTACACCAGGGGTGGCGAACCTTTTTGGCACTCCATGCCAAAAAGGTGACGTCACCCACGAGCGCATCCCCCGAAGTACCGGCGCTGGTAAGTGACGTCATCATGCCAGCGCCGGGGGGAGGAGCACACACGCGTCGGGGGAGGAGAACTCCCCTGCTCGTATGCGCTTCTTCAGTGTAGGCCACGGATCCGGCCTGCAAACTGTCAGATCGGGTCAGTGGCCTGTACTGAAGGCAGAGGTGACGGCTCTGCGTGCAATGGCTCGCTCTTCTCCCACAAAGAGCCGGCCGACCTCCTACTTCCCCAGCAGTGCAGGCGCTAATGAATGATGTCATCGCGCTTGCACTGCTGGAGAAGTAGGAGGTCGGCCAGCTCTTTGTGAGAGAAGAGCGACCCATCGCAAGTGCCTCCTTCAATATAGCCTGCGGATCCGACCTGAAAACTGGCAGGTCAGATCCGCAGCCTATATCAGATCCGCTGCTGAGGGGATCTAAGAGAGCAGGGATGACTATGGCGCGCGTGCCAGCAGAGAAGGCTCTGCGTGGCCTCTCTGGCATGCGTGCCATAGGTTCGCCATCCCTGTGCTACACTCTGCCAGTAGTTTCATTTACATAAGTGGTAAAGGGCTTACAGCAACAGCCGAATGAGATAAAGTTTTTTATTATTTTTCTAAATAGGTAAATTACTCTTAACTTGAAAGGGCCATCCTTTTTTAATGATGGTCTAATTTATAATATAATAGAACTAAGCTGCTGATGTATAGAATAAAGATTAATTAAAATCATAATGATAAATATTTGTTTTTGTAAAATGAGGATGCATTTATTTATTTAGGTGTACTTTATTGTGTTTGCTGCACAAATGGTTTTGAAAAAGGTGTGAGAATGAATCCCATTGCAGGTGTCAGAATGCCCCTCTGTATCTGCTCCCTCTCCCTTCCCCTGTCCCACACTGTGTAGCTGCTCCTCCTCCCTACTCCTGCCCCATACTGTGTAGATGTTCCACCTCCCCCATACTGTGTAGCTGCTCCCCCTCCCTCCCCCTGCTTCACACTGTGTAGCTGCTCCCCC
>WMED01022219.1:0-11724 GCA_019650415.1 Pipa parva | reverse complement strand
CCCCTCACTTGGATATTAAAAGAACAAACACATTTGATTTCCATCCAGGCTTTTTTCATGCCTTTTTCTAAAGATATTTCTCTTTTTCCGCGTTTCTGTGTTTTCCTTGTTGACGAGGGACGATTTCCTTGTACGGGTAACAAGAAAATATTTTTTTTTTTCACTCTGTTTCTGTTGAGGGAGGGAATTAGCTATGATGATATAGAACTATAACATTCTTAGAAAATGAAAAACAGGAGGTGCGCCATCAGCATATTATTTATTTATTTCATTTGCTGTTGTTGTTTTTTTTTTTTTTTTTTGGGTGATTTATAATTCCAGCGAGAAGACAGAGAACATTGTGTTTTCCAAGAACAAGGAAAATTAGTCCATGTATGGTAGAAACCATTTGACAAACTGTGTTGTGTACGTTGTGAATTTCCATTTAAGGCTATTGTTATTAATGTGAACCCCCCCCCACCACCACTTTCCAGTGTGTAAGAAATAAAATTGTCTCAATGAAGGAAAGAACAATATGTTTTCTCTGTAGTGACACACATTAAACGTAGATTCATACATTTTATTTTCATCAACCTATTTATTAAGCAGTCCTCACGATACAAGCAAATTGTAAGGATTAATACTTACCCGATCGGTCCGCTCCAGCGTCAGGCATCGCGGCGCCGCGGGACTTCCGGGTTGCGGCCACCGCGCATGCGCACTGACGTCATAGTGCGCACGTCGCGGCGGCGCGATTTTTGAATCGCTAAGGCGCGATCATCTGACAGGTTCCCTGGCTATATAAGAGAGCCTGTCAGAAGGGTCCGGCGCCTGATTATAGGTATTCCCTAGCTTGTCTATGCCTTGCCACAGTCACAGTATTCCTGCCCTGCTACAGTCACAGTATTCCTGCCTTGCTTCAGCCATTGTACCCTGCCGGGCTACAGTCTCGCTTGCCTGATCTCCCTGCCTGTTTGGTCCATCTCGGGAAGAACTCTGAGGTCCTGTTCAGGTACTCAGTCCTAGGGGCCGCGACCTGGGTTCCCTCCGCAGCAAAGTCCTAACCTCCTTGTGGGGGCTCTAGGCGAATACCGGGGGTTCCTTAGACTCCGCGCCTTAGCGTCTGGGTGCCTTTACGGACATTTCGGTTGCTACCTCCTTCTCCTAGGTGTATTCGGACAAATCCTAACACAAATAATCCGTACCTTCTCTTTCTCAAGCATCTTGTCTAATCGGGTGGGTCCAAACACATAGAAACATAATGGATGTGTGTAAACATTAGAATAGTAATAATATAATTTAATAGCTCTGCTTATGAAAGGTTTAAAGAAGAAGAGGCCTATCAACCAAGGGAGTTATTCGCAAGTCTGAATTGTTGCGTATAGGTGTGAATTCGCCAGCTAAAGATAGTCGCAATAGACTTCTACTGTCGCAGTCTTGATAGTGAGTACATTGTCACAGTCACGAATTTACTATGGAAAATTGTTGCAGTCGCAATTTTAAAAATTGTCGCGGTTGCGACTTAATAATGGAGTAATTGTTGCAGTCGTGAATTTGCTATGGAAATTCGCTGTTTGAGAATTCAACAGTCGAATTCGCACCTTAGTGAATAAGTCAACACTACCGGTTTCAACCCCAGTGCCATCAGAAATCTTTGGATCCCCTAAAACTTGACAAATGAAACCCAATAACATGATTTTTACATCCCCATTAACACTGCAAACTGTCCAGTTATGCTGCATTTTCCCACTAGGTCATTTCATTTTCACTGAAAACTAGTTACAATTCTACATTTGACTGACTGAGCCTATATAGTTTACTGAGCTGGTGGGCCCTCTCCTGCAGCCATACCCCCTGTACTTCCTCATTGGAATGTTATCAGATGTGTTAAAGAGGAAGGCGCAAAGTCTGGTCACAAATGAACCTTTTCTCTGCAGAACAAAGGGTCTGTGTTTGCTGGTAGATAGTTGAACCTTTATAGATGGTAAAAGTATAAGCACTTCCTCTAACATAACAGGAAATGATGAAACACCCCAACCACATTATAAAAGGGTTGAGGTCTCTGCTGCATCTACTGTGATTCCTCTGCAGCCCTGTGTCCTGCACCCTCTAAAGGTAAGTTTCCTTCATTTGGGAGTTGGTCAGATGCTGATTCTGCACAGGGGCCAAGGAAAGTGAAATTCTGTCTCTGGTTAGAAAGCATTTTCCTATTGATCATCTTCTCAAGCATCTCCAAATTCCTGGCACCACACATTCTCCAACATCATTAATCCTTGATTTTCATCATTCCTCATCCTTTTAACACTACCCATCATACAGTCTTTAATTTCTTTCTACATGGAAAATAACATCACATTTTTTTAGGTTTGTTAATTTGTCCCTATATGACTCTCACATTAAACATTCAGAACTCACATCCACTTTCCCTAATACCAAGCTTATCTATCTTATTTTCTTTTTTTATTGATAACACTGACCAACAGTGATAACCAGTGTCATATTTACATCTCAGGAGCTTATAGGCACAGAATGTTTGGCACCTTAGGCCACACCCACTCACTGACCACACCCCTTTGTAAAAATAAACACATATTAAATTATACAATGAACTGAAGTTCGTTGTGACATATAATTTCATGCTAAGTGAAATAACAAATATCAGGATCAACATTTGACTATTACATTTACCTCTCAATTCGAATGAATTCCCTTGATTCCCCCTGCCTATGTCTCTTACTAGGAGTGAGACACCCTTCTGAGTTTCCTAAACACATGTGTCTCTTGTGTCTATAGGAAAATCCGTCTCAGGTGACAGCTCAAATTAAACAGAAACATTCAAGTACATAATCAGTTCAAGTCACTGTGTGTAATTAAAGGAACAGTTCAGTTTTCAGTAGTTATGTTTCCATTTATTTGATACTGTTGCAATATATACTAATTACTTTATTCAGAAATTTCTCCAACTTCCTTTTCAGCTGATCTATTTTGAATCTCAAGTCAGAGACTTGATTCACAGGCCTTTCAATTCTGGAAAAAAAATCAAATATAAGAAGGTGGGAGCAGTTCTGTGAGGTCATACATCTGCAAGACTCTGATTGGTTACTCAGAATTTCCTTTCAATTCCTAAATGAACCACTGAAGATGAAGTAGGTGACAAGCAAGGCACTTCAAGAAGAACTGGAAATAAAAGAATCTTTTAATCTATCCTGCTGTTTGGATATGAAATGGTTATGTTGCCAAAATGACAAACCAATGGAAAAAAAAATTCTGTTATTGTTTACTTATCATATAGCACTGCTAATTAATTACTTAATTAAAGTGGCCAACAATTCCCCAAGTCTCTGGTAAGTTTAAACACTAGAGTGATAGTTTAAGCACATATAGAGGCAGGTCTGTATTACTTAGCGCTTCTCCACTATATATCCTCTAGGAAGCACTCAGCAGCCCTACCTGATGGTGAGGTTTATGTTCTCTGCCACCTAAGGCCTACTCTTTATCCTTGTTATAACTAGGTATGACCTAATGGAATCTTAGCAAGGCCCTTCAAGGTCCACTAAAATAAAAATTCAAAATTCAGGAACAATCTCCTTATTAACTAAGGTGCATATTTCTGTAGTTGACTTTGAGATGAAGGCTTAAGATCACTGTAAGTGGTTGAATTCCAAAAAAGGTCGCAAAACCTTAGCAACATGTCCAGAGAACAAATAGGTGTACTGGTAATGGATTGGAACAGAGAGAAACTGAAGACTTGAGAAAGTGTACTAAAATTGTCTCCAGGTTTGTAGGAACAATGTTATCTGAAATCAACTATTAAAAAACATTTATTTAAATAATTGGTATGACGCCTAAACAATGTAGCGATGTGACATCTGTACTTAATGAGTGAACTATCAAAGTGTAGCATTTGCTTTAATATGATCTATTGCATGTTTTTTAGTACATAGAATTCCACACATTATTTTCATTTTATTGTAAAATATGCACATTTAAAATGTCACATTTGCTTTTAATATACATTGTGACATTTCTGTTGGAAATACAACATATTGTATTTTATTCATGTTTCTACTGATAAATACGCAGAGTGAAACTAACAATAGATGAACAGCAAGGTATCTAATTGATCTTACTGAAACAAATGCAAATAAACTGCAGCAATGCAGTTAGTTGTTGTTACAAGAGTTGATTTTGTTATATTCTTTCCAGCTAATTTTGTAATTTCAACACAGTGCAGTGAGATAGTTGGATATGTCAAAATTAGTTTCTTCATAGGACTGTATGCAAGTTTACTTTGTTATAGTGAGTTAGGTTAACTCACTGGCTTGGAATGCTACAAAATGTATACTATCACATTCTACTAAATAATATATCAGTCTAGCTACATCTGTATTTATTACTAGGCAAATGCTTTCTGACACATTTTCCCATTTAATTAAGTTATTTTTCATATTTTGTAGCTATTGAGTTAAGGGACATTATAAACTTTGGAAGTTGGTAAAGAAGTACTGTATGTTAACCAAACTGTCAGTATTTAAATTATTGAAATAGCATTTTGCTGTTAGCTCTGGACTAAGCATAACTAGGAAGGGGGGCTGCATGACCAGTAACAGCCAATAAAAGAGGTAAAATGGCAGGTGGGAGGGTCACATAGGTAGGAAGGATTAGGTAGACAACGAATTCTCCATTACAGTGAAGAGCTGATTAATGACAGATCCATCCACCCCTCCCAAGTGCTTGAAGATAGTATTAAAAAAGTTAATTTAACTGCATTACTGTTAGTGTGAAGGCTCAATATGGGTTGAGTACTCTCTTCATCAGTCTGCCTTGAAGTATAGATTAATGGAATGGTCTAACCCCTTAGGGTGAGTTAGACTGATGTACGGAGTTTAATGTTTATGTGCACCAACTGAGCCAGGTTTTAGGGCAACTTGTGAGCGGTACTGTTATGGTAAGAGTACTTTAGGGAGGTGGGCAACTAGCAAGGGTATAAGTTGAATAGTTCTTACTTGAAGTTTTATTGAAAGATATGTTGAATAAATACATGGCCCTATTTGCTTCATTTGAGACTTCTATGTCTTTAATGAAGGGAGTGGAACTTGGCATTTTACTTGTCATGCATTTTCACTTAACTGTGTAAACTCTAAAAGTATGATGTTTCAGCCTAGACATCCCTTGGCCTCTCGTGATCAGAATATAGCACAGGTCTTTACTACATAGGTGCAAGATGTCTGCGGCCTTTGGGGGAAGGTAAGGTGACAGATGTCAACATGTAAGGATGCATATGTATTGAATATGTACTACTTTTAAAGGTCTTTATGAAGATAGAGGACTTCACACATTCAAATGATCATGGAAGTACTTTTAATGATTGGGCTAACATGGTGAAAGGACGAAGGGTTTTCTTTTTGTACTTTCCCCATGTTGGTCTAGTCAATAAGGATACTTCCATTACGATTTGAGCATCTTCCATCTTCTTAACTGTTGTTGTACTGGTTGCTGCCGCATACCTGGGACTCTGCACCACAACTATTTAACAATACTAAATTCCGTGTGCACCCTGATCATGTCTTTCAGGTGTACTTTTAAAGGTACCTGTGCTTGAAATGCTAAAAATAAATTAGACTACATGATACAAGGGGCATTTATTGGAAAGGACTAACAAAGTAATGTTTTCACTGGAATAAAAAATATTGAAAAAAAATGTTTATGTAACTGCTAAAAACATTACTTTTACAATATTTAGGGTTAGTGTTTTACTAATTCTGGGTTAAACCACCACATTTATAAATGATATATAATAAATGTATTTAAATTATATCTAGCTGAATGCTACAATGAAGAAATGTTTACCATAACTGTTCGAAGGGTTGCAGAGTGAAAGAAAATGGTCTCTAAGTCACCTAGACAGCTTTTCTATAATCCTGCTGTGATATTGTTTTCTGTATTAGAAAGACATTGGTGCAGGACCCCACCGAGCCTCCAATCAATATATAGACATTCTCTTAACAATGGGGAACACTTAATCACTAACCTCATTAAGCAAAATCCAGCTGAAAAAATGATTTTACTGTGACTGGATTAAAAGAAATCCACATGATTTTAGACATTTAACGACCTTTAACATGGAGATATTCCACTGTTTGTATTTACCAGGTTATATTGCATATTGCTAGCAGTGTCATTGTTCTTAAATAACAACATTGTTCTTATTTTATAGATGCAATTCACATTTTTTGGAAGCACAGATTTATTAACTATTACATTTTAATGTAACTGAGGTATTTAAATTTTTTGGTGTTACTGACATTATAAGTAAGTATTGTGACCTACACTACATGTTCTTCATTGTCAAAGAAAGTATTAACAAAATAAAACATTGTGATATCATTGTTACATCAGCTGTTATCTGTCTTGGAATGACTTGAGGTAGACAATATTATATATAAAGGGACCTGTGCACGCTACTGGAGACAGATAGAGGAGCAGTGTTTTCGGCGACCCCTGTGAAAGCATTGATCGACCCCCAAAGGGATCGCGACCCATAGGTCGAGAACTGCTGCCCTAATTGTTGTGATGTGTGTACAGTTTTATGAAACATGTTAATAAATCAATGCATAGACTTTACCATCCATTTAATAAATGAAATACTCATTTACATTTACACTGTCATTTTAAACAGAATCAACATGCAAATAATAATAAGGATGCATGCAATATGCTTGGGACCTGCTGTTTTAATAAACAATATGGGTACATGGAAAGCCTTTTTCTAACCTATTTTAACATACACTCCAAGCACAGTTATTTGTAGATCCGATTGATATGGTTTAGGCTTTCAAACAATATAGCACACCCTTGTAAAAAACAGTAAAACTAAAACCGTTTCAGGCGAATAAAAAATAATAAATAAATGATCAGGGTACTAAATGGAAATCGTAGACAAAAGCTTATGTTCACAATACTAAATTCTTATTGTTATTGGGGGGGGGGGGGGGGGGGGGGAGTATGGTTTCTGCGAATGTTGCTTGACCACCTGCAAAAAAAAACAATGAGGTTGTAATGAAATATCTGCAATTCTGATTAACTGCTAAAATGGTTAAGAAATTATACAGTCTACCAGTGCCACTTGACTTACACCTGCCTAGTCTCTCTTCCCTGAATACAGTCATCTGCAGGGAAGAATGGGCTTGAGGAATTCTTTGAGTAGAACCTTGTAGTTCTTAGCAAAATGAACAAAGAGTGACGTCATCTAAATACAAATCTGACGTTAAAATATGCAAGCATAAATATATAAATGTATATAAATTATGTTTATTTTATGAGCTGGGAAGTCAATTTGTGTTTTGGCTGAAGTAATACTAGGGTAGACCTCTGACCTCTGGCCTTAAGCGGTCTATAATACCCTAAAATATTTCATGTATATCTCACTGTAATCGCCCATTACATTTTCAATTTTAACTTACTCCTGAAAGGGCATCTAAAATTGCCATTTTTGGGGAAAGGTAAAGAGGTTAAATATATGATATTTTTAGGACACACTCACCCACACAACTTAAAATAATACTGCTGGGAAGATCCAGTTCAGCGAGCCACCTTTTCAGAGCTAAAACCAGATTTGAAGCCAGATGTTACCCTTACCTCTATCAAAGAGGTGGGATCTCTAGTGCATATAAGGATCTAGAAACGGATAATTCCTACTATACTCCAAAGCTGATAAAGTATTGGGAAGAAAAAAGCAACATGAAATTAACCGAGACGGCCTTAAAAGAAATGATCGCTAACAAAAACAAGATTTCCAACAACATAACGCACCATGAGATAGTAAAAAAAATTATTTACAAATGGCATTATACACCGGACAAAATCCAAAAAATGAATAAGCTACCTTCAGCAACTTGTTGGAGATACCAAGGAAACCAAACAGATTACATACACACATTTTGGTCTTGTCCGCTAATAAAATCTCTATGGGAACAAATATTCCACCTGCTATCTCAATTAACCGAACTGGAAATCAGACCGTTATTGCAGGGCCAAAAGATATGCCTCCACATTTTACAAATAACAAAACTGAATATAGCCAGACGCTGGAGAACAACACAAATCCCTACGCTAAACCAAATACGAGAAGAAACCAACCTAACTAAAAAATACAAGATTTGAAATGCACAAATAACAGGAAATCTAGACAAAGCCAAGGGAAAATGCTAATATTGGCCGATAGACCATAATCAAAATAGAACAAATTCATTTAAATAATTACCGGTAGAATATACCATATTTTTGGGAAAACCCGGAAGCTCTCGTGCCCCTCCCCAACAAAGTACAAAATGTAATTGACAGTATTTGGTGAAACTTAAATGATTGACGAATGTTACATTATTTGGTTCTTTTTTTATGTTCATTAGATACAAATGCCAAATGTTATGTTCTGTTTAATTACAAATGAAAATCCAATAAAAATGTTTTGGAAAAAAAATAATAATAATACTGCTGGGAAAATGAAGGAATAATGTAACAGATGCCTGGCAACAGACCTATGTGGGAAACTGGAGAGCATGCTAGGATTCATTTTTACCCTATTGGGGATACAATAGGGGTACAAAGGGGTTGGCAAAATCAAATTGGTATGAAAGCTAAAGCTCATGATAAGCAGTCAAAAATGTATGTACCTAATATTTGATTAAAACCTTACAAAGATTATTTTACACAAGCGCTATGGCTGCCAGTGTTAAAAAGCTCCTCGGAAGTTTCAGTTTTCTAGCAGTAAAAGTAATTCTGCTTTTCAAGTTGCCATCAAAATTAGCCAATGAATGGTCTGCAGGAGTAGTTTAAAGTATAGCGCTGATATAACTGCACACATACATATAAAACTCCTTTATACTAAGCCAATCGCGAACACAAATAGTTAACAAAACCTGTTTAGGGAAGAAATAATACTTATTTATTTGTTTCCCTGATTAATTCTAATGAGAGCTGACATTTTGTCCATCCCCGCTCCTCCTCCCCTTTACCTCTTGCAAGTTAGGAAACACAAGAAGAAAACGCTGCCTGATTTCTATTGGTTAAGCAGTTTGCTGACTGCTTGTTTACGTTTCTGCATAGCACGGAGTGGTTTAAAAGTAGACTTCACAATACTTGTACATTAGTTTCAATAGATACCATTACTACATGGTAATACCCACCAATGTGCAGTGGAAGTTAGCTGAATTATATTCACAAACAGTCTTTATAATTTATTTCTTATTGTTTTTGTAACACTTGTTCTCATAATGTGATTCTTGCACTTACATATTGGGAATGGTTAGAAGTATTTTCCTCTTAGTTGCTGGATTACTTTACAGTTGGAGTAATTTTTTTCCTGAAGTTTATCTGTACAATCTAATTAGTATAAAATGATAATATTATCTCTTCCTGGAGAGGGATACATGAGTCTGGTCTTCATATTGAGTTATGTGGCTACTTTTCCATGATTGGAGTCTCCATGGTAGCACCACCTGCTGAAACAATATGCCCAACAGGAAGATAGCTAAAAAAAACACTTGGACCTTGAACCAGACCTGGATCACAATAGACACATTCAGGGGCAGTAAATCCTATATTGTACAGGTTCTCCCTGGGTCTGAGATGGGTGATGTAATTATTAAAGCTCAGGTTTCCTCATTGGAGCACTGTGCAGCCCCCCAAACATATATCAAAATAATGAAAAAGAAAAACCACATACAGGCAGCTGTGCTGCAAACCTTTATTGGGTGAAGGTAAAGTAAAAGGTTGCAGCACAGCTGCCTGTACGTGGTTCTTCTTTTCCACTTATTTTGACAATCAGGGGCAGTGCCGTGGTTCAGAGGTTAGCACTGTTGCCTTGCAGCTCTGGGCTCTGCGTTCAATTTCACCCTGGACATCACCTGCATGGAGTTTGTATGTTCTCCCTGTACTTGAGAGGGTTTCCTTCAAGGACTCTAGTTTCCTCCCACAAGCCAAAAAAAAAACATACTACACAGGTTAATTGTATGTGTGACTGAACAGGGGAAATTAGAGTAAGCTACTCGGGCAGGTACTAAAGTGACTGATGAATCTCTGTAAAGCACTGTGTAATATATCAGCGCTATATCAATGCAGTACAATGCAAAGTAGCTATTATAGGAGTAGAAGATGAACCTCAAAGAAGAACTATATTTCTGTCACCCATCCACTGAAGAGTCTACTAAAAAGCTATACAGGGGCTATTTATGATTTCTGCCTTTTCTGAAACCAGTAGAGGTCTTCAGTCCCCAAAATGTAACCATTTTTAGTGCCTATCAGTGGTGTACCCCTTCCATGTCTATTATACTCAGAATAAGAATGGAAATTTGCACTGGAAAACAATTCTCATTGTAGTGGTCTGTACATAAGGTCATTAAAAAAATTAACTGAGAGCAAATTTTCTCACTTGGTTACTTCACTTGGGAAAACTGTGTCTCAAGAAATGCTTTCTTTACCTACAACATCAGTAAAGTAGTACAAAAAGTCTAGCTTCTTTACGACTTGACATTGAATACACTTTTTGTAATAAACACAGTCACTTCAGACTCAGGAATAATCTAATCTAATCTGTAATCATTCAGGCACATTCTCCCCCTTTTTTCTTTTTCATAAAAACCTAAAATAAATTAAATATTCTTGTTTACTATATCCAGAATAAGCATCTTCTAGGAAACTGATTTTTATTACGCTGTAAAAACTTCAAAATATAGTTATTTAATATACAGCATCTCAGAGACAATAGACAACAATCAAAATCACAGCTTCAGTTCTACAAACATAGGTACTAGTTAGATATTCATCAAATAAATTGGAATCTGTAACTAGACCACAAACAAGAAAGTACATCCACTACAATTTCTATCAAACAAACCCATTCCACTTCTGCACTGTTTGAGATATAACAAATAATGAGTCTTTATTCTCTTGCTTTTATCTTTCCTTCCTGCTGTCTTTTTTTTTTATATGATCGGATGATCTATTATGTTGTGCCTTTTGGACTTTTTAGGTCTCAGACCCCAGTAATTGTGAAGGCCTCTATTAAATTCTTCCTAGGGCTTCACCTCTCAGTTTAAAATGCATTGCTTATTCAGCAATAATTTTGAACTTTTCCATAAAATGTTGTTGATTGGGAGGGACTGTTACTTTGGAATTTGAAAACTGGGAGAAAACAGATTTAGGGGGTAAATCAGCATAGTGCGAACTTACCTCCAGATCCTTCGCATCAGCTTGCAGAGACTGTTATGCGCTCGCTGATGTCCTACACGCGAACATCAGCGAACTCTTTAAAGGTATTGCAGTCTCGCGAGGCAACTCAAGTGGTCTCGCCAAGATTGGAATACCTTTAAAGCGTTCGCTGATGTCCGCGTGTAGGACATCAGCAGGCACATATCAGTCTCTGCGAGCTGATGCGAAGGATCGGGAGGTAAGTTTGCATTATGCTAAATTATCCCCTTAGGGTGTAATTCAGCAAAGACCGAAGTTAACTCGCGATCATTTGATTCACTTCACCAAAACTGTTGCAAGCTCGCTTCTGTCCTACAGTTGAACATCGATGAATGCCTTAAAGCTACTGGAGTAAAATCCTGGAGATTCGCCTCACCTTGCGGCCACTCGAGACGCCTCGCCGAGTCTGTAATGGCTTTAAAGCATTCACTGATGTCCTGGTATTTCGCTGGAATGAGGATGCGCTGGAGTAAAAAGATGAAAGAACCGAGGAAAACC
>WMED01022218.1:0-11725 GCA_019650415.1 Pipa parva | reverse complement strand
AGAATAACAATAAATAGGATCATTTCAAATTATCCTAAAACACTGCTATCTTCAACATACTTAAAGGATAACTAAAGTGAAAAAATAAAAAAGGACTGTTAAAATACTTGCCTTGTATAGAGCCTATTGATTAGTCACAGCATGAGCTGTAATTAGCCAGCAACTGATGCTTCCTTGACAACGCTGGCTCGGTGAGAAGCCAGCTCAAAGTTCTTCCCACCTTGTTTCACCTCATGTGTTTTAGGGCTTAAACATCATCACGTTCACTTCAGAGGCCAATGAGAATGCTCCCCACAGTGAGCATGATGATGTAGAAGCTGGAGAATGAAGGAGCTGCGCACTGGCTCTTGTCGGCCAGCACTGTGCAGGAAGTGTCAGGTGCCGGCTAATTACAGCACAGCTCGTGCTGTCACTGTAATCAATCGGCTCTGTATAAAGTAAGTATTAACAGTTTGTTATTTTATTGCTTTAGGTCTCCTTTAAATTTGTGGTTTAGCAGAATATCCCCTTTAATGTTCAAATTGACAATTATGTTAAACACAGTGTTGTGTTGAGAAAAGTGTTCTATTTAAGTTATTTTCAGTTTGTTTTTTTTCCACCAAAAGTTTTCAGGCCAGTTATTGATCAGAAATGTTAAACCATGAATAATCAACAAAAAATCTTGATTGCTTGTGATAGAGGGCATTATTGCTTTATTGCTTGAAGCAATGCTGCAATTCCATTTTAAGTTAAACTCCATCCAATTATATATTCCAGTGGGGTGAAATTTATTAAAGTCGAAATCGGCAGTTTCGAAGCTTCGATTGCAAAATTTTCCCATCGAGCAAATGGTTTTCAATTTCGATAGATTGGAATTTGCTTTCGATCGATCGCATCACTGCTTTCGATCTTCCACTGGTTTTCCTTATCTTACATAGTGAAATCTGCACATTGTTTATACAGCATTCCACATTTACAGGCACAAATAAAACCTTTTTTTCATTTCTATGACCATAACAATTTAAATACATCCATGCAGTACCGAATTTCCCAATAAGCACGAGGGGCTTAAATTGTAAGAAGTATTTTTAATAGGCAAATATTAAATCTGACTGTTATTACACTCTGCATGAAATTGTAAGTTGCATGTATAAAGCACTTTAGTCCACTGCTTTGTATAGTGTGTAATTATTTGCACAAAGTGTTTTAGTGAGTGTGACCTAAGGCACCAAGCATTCTGTTCCTCATCTTTTAATTGGGGGGGGGGGGGGGGGGGGGGGGGGGGATTGGAAAGGATCATGGCATGTATTTGGGAATGGCTGGTTTTATCCATGGTTCAGTTATTGGTAGACAGGTTAAGACCTCATATGCAGAGATCAGATCATTTTTAAAGATATTCAAGCCCTTAGTGGGGTATGTTTATTTAATCTGTCCATATTATTTTCCCTAACAGATGAATTTCACTATTGGACCTGTGCAATAACAAGTAGAACTGGCATTAATGATGTTTCTTATTTGACCTTTAACCCTGAACGTTCTCATCCACGATATATCCGCTATGACGTTCAAGCTGCAGCTGTGATTGTAGTGGCGCTTAAAATGATATTGGCTCTGGATGATTGCACTGAATGGTAAGGCTTTCAGTTTCGGATGTTGGTTTGGGATACTGTAAACTCACCAGACCCAACACTAACAAGCCCAAAACAATTTGTCAACCGCACCTGTGCTTGTATAGCAACCTTAAGCTATTGGAGAGTAAAATGTATAGATTGGTCTTTATCTGCTGTTAGTATTTTGTTTTTGTTACCTAAATTGTTTAACTGTCTTTTGTTTTATAGGGAAATTCCTGACATTCCTACAAAGAGCAAGAGAGTAAATGAAGGTGTGTAAAATTTCCAGAGGGAAAGAGCGCAGAGGGTATCAAGGGGGGAAACTCTCTCTCTTATCTAAGAATATTTTTAATATTCAAATTTTCAACCTGACTTTTTTTTTAAATATAATAATAATAATCCAGTGCTTTTCTTATACCAATAGAAAACTGTGGTGTTGCTTGAGCTATTGCAACTCTGCCTATGTCAAATCATATGGCAGCCTCTTCTTTTCTCTTGGTAAGAGGACATTCCCCTCACAAAATACATTTTTACTGCTATAATATCTCAACATAGCATGTGTATGGTTTTGCTGTTTCAGAGAGTCAACCAATCCATGTAGAAATCTTAGTTTTGGGGTTCCTTTTTTTCACCTTTTCATCTTCCATAAATACATCTGACAAAGTAGACTGGACCTCTCCTACAGACTAGGTCATTTTTTTTTTTTCTCAATAAGTCTGTAAACTCTTTCTAAATCATAATGCCTCAACCTATGTGTTTTCCCTAGTGCAACCCATGAACTCAAATTGTTAGTCTAGGACAGGGGTCGGCAAAGTGTGGCTCGCAAGCCACTTGCAGCTTTTTAGCCACTTTGTTGTGGCTTGGAGCACACCTCCGAAACCCCGCCGATGGATCTTCTGATTGGCCGTTGGCAGGTCATGTGGTTGGGAGAGTGTGCTCCTCCAGCGGCTCACAATATAATTATCACCGCTGGAGGAGGAAGCGCAATGGCTCCCTCCTCAAGGAAGTTTGCCGACCCCTGGTCTAGGACATGCAGCATGTTAAGTTGTGGGTGAAGAGTCAAAATATGGTTGGTGACACATTGTTAAATGAAAATGAGTGGGGATCAGTCTCAGTTGCCCACTGCCTATGAACACTGAAGCTGAATCTAATTCCTTTAAATAGGAGTAATCTCTTGGGAGCGATTTGCAGTCACTGACTGCCTACTTACTCATTCTCTTGGAAAAGAAGAAACCATAATTGTAATGTTTAACACAGTGAAAATGTGTAATTAATGGACCAATGACACCAGAAATAAATCTTTTTGAAATGCCACGGTAGATATACCTGCTCACTATTAGAATTTTATCAATCTTTAAAATGGAGTTCTGGTTTATAATTCATGTGTGGGTTTCCCCCCCCCCGTTGGATAAACCGACCTCCTGCCAATCCCAGTGTATTACATATAACTTAATAAATCTTCACGAAGTTCCCCTAGAACTTCTTACACAGCTAAAACATAATAAGTGTATTATAAAAATAAATTAATATTTATTAAGTCTTTCAGATTCGTAGTAAGGTACAGATGAAATATTTATATTTTTTGGTGTTACTGCTTCCTGCTGAAGGAGTTTGTATCCTTACCGATAGGGAAATACTGAACCCAAGAAAAAGGGTATTCCTAGTTCAGTGTTTTACTGGGGCATGAGCATTTTTATATTTATTTTTATTTCCTGCACATATATAAGCTGCTTTGTAGAATAACCAATCCAATCATCAAGGGCTATGGAACAAGCAGTAACCAATCTATATATCAGTATGTTCAAAACATAACCGTTAAGCCAACTTTCCAACGTTACTTTGGAACAGGTGTCTCATACTGTATGGCTGAGGTATCACCTTCAACTGAAGAACTATTTTTTTTCTGAAATGTAACATTTAGTTATGCTTCCCTGTAAGTAGCTTGAACGTTCTCTGATGTTAAATATTAATTGCAGAATGTTGCAAGCAAATTTTAGTCTTAACATATAGAAAAATAAACGTATTACTGTTCCCTTTGGAAAGTATATTTAATGTCCCTTTTCTCTCCCTAAGGTAAACCTTTGTTTGACTTCCAAAAGTGGTACAAAACTGTGAAACCGTGCTATGACGAAGCTCTGCAAACTCTGGTGGAAGACCATGCAAGGTAACTGTGCCTCTGCGTCTGTAATTTAAGTTTTTACATAAGCAATAGAATGAGACAAATGTCACTTTTTTAAAGTGGGATATTCATCAAAAATGTAAATGAGATTCTCAGCAAAATATTTCAAACCATAAGTTAAAATGCATTGCAAAATATCTTATAAAAATCGATCCCCTCCCCCCTCAAGTAGTCACCTCCCAGTTATAAAAGGATTCATTTAAGGCAAGGGTCACACTGGTTGTTTTGTAGCGGAGATAACTTTAGTTGTCTATGGTGCAAAACAGAGTGGCCTCTGATGTAGTCACTAGAACAGAGGTCGGCAAAGTGTTGCTTACAAGCCACATGCGGCTCTTTAGCCACCTTGTCGTGACTCGGAGCGCACCTCTGAAGCCCCGCCCATGACCTCCAACTCCTCTTCTGATCGGCAGGTCATGTGGTTAGGGAGAGTGCGAACCTCGCCATTTGCCGGCTCACAAAAACATTGTTGCCACTGGAGGAGGGGAGCGATCTGGCTCCCTCCTCATCTAAGTTTTCCGACCCCCGCACTAGGAAACAATAGATACTATTTTTCCCGCTCCGCAACAAGTTAGCCAGAGTCACCCTAGGTTAGTAAATAGTGTTTTTATTTTTTTTTTTTCCTTTAGTACCTTTTGTATACTATATTTCCTTTGTTCCATACAGTATTTTAACGACTTTAAAAGACAGTTTTACAGTTTAGTACTCTTAATAATGCATTTCAAGCATGAAGACTCATTTTTAAGCAAATGATTTCCTTTCAGAAAAAAATATTCACTGTCTATGGGCAGACTTTTCTGTATTCAGGATGTTAGACATGCAGCCCATAGGGAAGAAGGTACAATTATGCATACATCTTAGGAGGCAGTTTCCTTGCAAAAGTTCAAACTTATAAAAAAAAAATAAATAAAAATGAACTGTACAATGCAGCTGCAGTTATCCTTTTTCCTTCCATATGTGTATAAATGATAGACCCAACAGATGTACTTTAAAGAGTAGGGTACTCTTGTGTGCATCTGGTGTTTCAAATGGAAGGTACAGGTAGTCCTCGACTTACGACATTGATCCGTTCTTATGCGGCGTTGTAAACCGAATTTTGATGTAAGTCGGATCATACGTTCATACAGTATGGTTCGACTTACGTCTCAAAACCGTGTTAAGTCGGAACAAAGCATTGTATAAAGCGTCGTAACCCCGAAACAACGTAACTCGAGGCCGTCGTAACCCGAGGACTACCTGTATAGAAAAATATGCCCCAGTGTACATCACAAACACAGGAATTGTATTTTCTCCATTAGTTTAGATAATTTCAGGCTAAACCTGACTTAAAGTTGCTTTCAGTTTTTTTCATGATACTGGAAAATGATATAAAGCTACTTTGTCTGGATCTCTTGCAATATTTTTATTGCTTGAGCAGCACCCTGTGAATATTTGCATAATGAAGGAAAACTAGGTATGGCTGTCAAAAGTTCTCTCTAATAAGAATAATTATTATTATTTATTTATTCTTTCTTATATAGCGCTACTATTTTACACAGCACTTTACAGAGATTCATCATTTGCTTCATTCCCTGCCCCATGGAGCTTACAATCTAGTTTCCCTAATTTGGCACACACACAGATGTATGTTTTTGGATTGTGAGAGGAAACTCGCGCAAGTGCGAGGAGAACATACAAACTTCATGCAGATGAAGTCCAGGAATTGGAATTGAACCCAGGGCCTCGGCACTGCAAGGCAGCAGTGCTAACATGTTTAGTCATGTGATAAACTTCTTAAGGATAGGCTGGGAGGACTGTCACAAAAAAGGCAAATTACCTCAATATCTTGCTCCAGGTTTACAACAGACATTTATCTCCCATGCCCGGAGGATGAGTTTTCATACCACCTCAGTTTTTGGGTCCAGTTTAAAAGCCTTTTTTGTTTTGAATATATGCAAGAAGATTGTTTTAATAAGCAGTGGATGGTTGTGTTTTTGTTTTGTTTTTTTTTTTGGTTTGTTTGTTTTTAACCTCCCCATAGCACCTAGTTTAATTTCCTTGTTCTAAATTTCCTTAGGTCTTGAAAGCAAATTTTTTGTCCAACGAATAAATTTAAGTTGTTTTTAGTACAGTAACTAATGTATCGGGCTGGTTGACATTGTAAATGCCTAACAGCCTATGTTTAATTAAGCAAACCTTAATTCAGTGCTCTGAGGCTAAGCTGAAAGAAGCACAAGTTTTATGTCTAACACTGGAACAAAGAACTTTGGTACCAGTGGATCAAAGTGCCTAGGATGTGCCTGAGTGTCCCACACAGCTGCCCATGTGTGAGTTAAACTAAACCAGTTTTTTTGGTGTGGGGGTTGTCTCATCTTCCCTTTATTTTAGTGCTTTAGTTACCCTTTAAGGTGAGTTTTATAAGCATCTGTAGTTTTTTTTTGCTAATGTAATTGGGCTATTTTCCTAAAGAATACAGTATATAGTTTGATCTGATTTGACTACCAGCAGATATTACTGTTTGGAAGCAGAGAAAACAAAGAGGTAAAATGCGTAGCCTCGGGCATCCTCCTGAATTCTTTAGGTAAAATAAAGCCACACTTGAGGAACTACAATCCAAAGAAATAATAGTTTTTATTCTAAAGGTCTTGACATACAACAGGTGGGGAATAGAGCTGGGGTTTTGTTAAACTAGGTCTTTAAGAAATTTCACTTTTTTTCTTTGTGTTTGGAATGACTGAACCTTATAGCGGATATGCGGCCAATGCTTTTGTGTGATGTTAACATTTTCTGGCAACATATGGAAAATAATTCAGCCAGGAGTTCTTCCATTTCCCCTTGGCCTTTGTAGAGTGAAATCAAATATTACAATGCTGTGCCTGAGTCACTGTATGATGCATTTACAGTTAAATATAATGTTATTCTACGTTATACAGGTCTAGAGACCTCCGGAGCATAGTGTTAACTAAAATACATGTTAGTCTTTCATGACTTGCTATTGCCCATCTATCTATTGATATGCCTATTAATGTTTTCTGAGGAAATAATCTTGCTGTAGCATTGTATTACTCTCCCCTTTCATTTTTGTTTAGGATAAATGAGATTGTGAGACTTTTATATTTATTTGAATGTGAGCACATGTTAGGGTTGTGTAATGCATAGTAAGGCACGTGGATGTTGATCAGGCTTTTTTTTTTTTTTTAATGAAAACCTTTCCAGTTTTGCACCCAATTCATTGCAATATTTTTAGAGATCTCCAACACCTGAATTACAGTCTCAAATTTCCAGCTGTCTCTTGGCAATCTCCTCGTGGATGGCCAAACGCCAGCTCAAATTAAATCTTGCTAAAACGGAACTGATTATATTCCCACCCAAACCTGGATCCGTTCCTACCTTTTCCATTCAAGTGGTTGGTGCGATTATCAACCCTGTAACCTCTGTTCATTGTCTTGGAGTGACTTTTGCTTCTGCTCTTTCCTTCTCTAAACACATCTCTTCCACTGCTAAATCCTGTCTATATATTTTTTTTTTTTCCTTTGCAACATTGCCAAGATCCGCCCCTTTCTCTCTCGCTCCACTGCTAATACCCTCCTGCATGCTCTTGTCCTGTCCCGCTTGGACTACTGCAATGTTCTTCTATCTGGCCTTCCAGTTTCCTACCTCTCCCTGCTCCAGTCTATTCTAAACTCTGCTGCCAGAATCCTCTCTCCACAGAGGGGACAGCCCTTCTCCTAATCACTCTCTGCTCCCTGGCTTCCCATAAGTAAAAGAATCACTTGGTGTTTTCCTTTTGACATTTAAAGCACTTCACTCTGTTGCCCCACCATACATTTCCTCACTTGTATGTCTGTACATTCCTTTACATTAACTACGCTCTTCTCAAAGCAACCAGCTTTGTGTGCCACGTACCTATACTGGCACTTTCTCATCTTAAACCCTTTTCTCTCTCTGCCCCTCACCTCTGGAATTCTTTACCCCTTTGTCTTTGCCAAGAACATTCCCTCTCCACGTTCAAAACCAAATTAAAGTTCTATCTTTCAGAGCACTAGCACTGATTCTCTTAATTTTTTTTATTTTATTCATGTTCAATATCTGTATTTATTGCCCTATGTCTCAACACACTCTACAGCTCTTATTACCCTTCTATCTGTGTATGTAAGTCTTCCTCCCACTTTAGATTAGAAGCTCTACAGGGCAGGGACCTCCAACCTCTTGTGTCAAGCACAACCTAGCACTTAGTGATGTATCCTTGAGTTATTTTACTTGTATTGTTTAATGCACTTTTTCCCATGTCTGTATTGTACTTGTATTCCTGAATTGTACAGCACTGCATAAATTTGTGGCGCTTTATAAATTAAAATTATACATACATACACCAGCAGCCTCCCATAGGCTCAGTGTAGTTTGCACATGCACTATGCCATACTGTGCCGTAGACACAGGGCATTTAGCAGGAGATTGTGGCTTGAAGTCCCAGAAGTGGCACTGCTGTGCTTTGTTTCAGTGTTGAAATGAAGAGCTCAGCCGACTGCAGATTAAGACCCCTGCCCTGCAAAAAAAGAACAATTAAAACAGCTAGTCACAGGCTGGATAGCATTGCCTATCAGCCTGGTAGCTTGGCTACTGTTCCATGGTACTTCTGTACTTCAGGCAGGAATAAACTCTCTTACTTCTGCCACTAATCTGCTTCCATTTGACTATCTACTCAAGGAAAACAGGTAGCCAAACACCTCTCGCACTGATATACTGAATGTTTTTTTTTCTGTGTGTTAATTGCAATATAAAACTTTATGGGAATTTTTTTTTTTTTTTTTTTTTTTTTTTTTAACATCCCAAAAGAAAAGCATTCAGTATGGATGTTTATAAAATGTACATTGGTATTAAACACAGGTTTAATATCATCACTTTTGTTCAGACCGGTTTTAACTTTGGACCTGGAAACATCCATAATTTGCCTGTAGTGGGAATGGTCTGTATATTATGTCCCTGCTATCGTCTGCAAGGAAACCAGCTTTCCCTAAAAATTAGCACGTTCTCCTAATTCCATACATGTTTATCCCCTGCATTCTGACATTAGGTTCCCATGGAAAAGGGAAAAGACTCTGTTTGACTCGATGAAAGATAAATCTACATTACTAAAGAGGAAACGTGAGTACCAACATCTTATACAAAGTCCGAATTTTATTCAGTCTGTCTGCAAATAATTACTACCTCAGTCAGCTCAAAACTGCTGATAAAACGATGAAAATAAAATTGGCCAAAAATAGGATTGAAACAGGCAATGCGTGAATTCTACATTTCTTTCGCTTTTTGCCACTGTGAAAATGCGTAATAAATTCAGAATTGGCATGCACTCAAATACATAACAGCCCCTTCTTTTTTTTTTTTTTACTGCGGATAAACTGTAAAGGTAATGGGAAATGAGTTAAATGGACATCAAAAAATTCTAATCTTTGTCATTAATGGCAGAAGGGAGAGTGACATCTGTCAAAACACAGAGAAATGTCAGTAAAAGGCGTCTCACTGAATTAAATTTTCATGTGTCGTGCTTCCTTGCAAACTTTCATACAACTGCAATTGTAACAAACTTGTCTATTGTCAGTTACCACATGTACAAAATATTGCAATGAGGTGGCCACTGGAATCAATGGGACACATTCTATTGCATTTTTGAAGCAGACCTCAAAACTCCTGGTCTTCCTTTGCCATTAATAATGTAAACGTTTACAAGGAGAATATATTGAGGGGGGAGTGCAGTAGTTTAAAGGTCTGGTAATCCATAGCAACCAAACAGAGGTTGGTGTGCATTATTGCAGCTTCTTTATAACCGTGAATGTTAACTGCTAGATGGTTGCCAGCAACAAACAGGGAATGCTGACGTTTTGTACGCAAGAGTTTGTTAGAAAGATTGTTGAGGCAGGTGTTAATTCCATAATTCTATCAGTTGCCCTTGTACATAAAGAATCCTTTTTATAAAAATGGAAAAGTAGTTAAAACTGCTGTAAAAATGGACACACTGAAATAATGGGATAAATGGACTCAATATAGTAAAAAGCCACATTGTGCCTATTTTTGCATTCGTTTCACTTGATGCATTTCCCGCAGTGAGTGGAACAAGTTAGTACAATAATATTTTGGAAAGCGAAATACATGCTTTCTAGAGTCTATTAAATGTCGCCCACTTGTCATTAGCTCTGCAGATTCAGGCTGACTTTAAATGATACAGGCTATTCAGTGATGTTTTAGTTTCTTTTTAATAAACTAGTTAACTTTTAAATGCTTTGCGTCATTGACTGACTGCTTTTTACACTTTTTCCTTAAATCATATGGTTCTGTTAATTTACTTGACCTTTTAATAAATGCTTTAAAATTATATATATATATATATATATATATATATATATATATATATATATATATATATATGAGACGCAAATAATTGCAAGATGCTCAAACATGTGTTAAATGCAGAGTGAGCTTACATGAGTTCATCTTCATTTACAAGTTATATTTCTGTTTGTTTGGAAGTCTCTCAAAACAAACATGACTTTAATAACAAGAATGGACAAATATTTAAATGGCTACTATCATCAGAATTAGCCTACTAATAGTTTATTGGTGTATGGCGAAGCCATAGATTCAATATACCAAGAGCATCCTAGGCAGTTCACGTCAACAAAATGCTTATAATGTATCATCAGATATTTAATACCCAATTGACAAACCACAAGGCGTTTGTCTGGTTTTTTTTGCCATTTTTTGGTGTTTTACTGCATGTGGTATAATCTTCTAGCCCAGGGAAGTCAAACTCATGGAAACAGAGGGCCTCATCAGCCTCATGCATTGCCTTCAAAGGCAGTTACCTAAGCTGTTGGGCCCTAACAGTGTAACTTTTATACAGTCTTATTTTCAATCAGCCCTTTGAAGGCAACAATAAGTTAAACATGTTGTTAAATAACCTAGGGATACCATATCTCATACCATCCTCCTCCACTGATAATGTTCTTCAAATAAAAACAAACCCACAATCTGTAGCCCAAGTGCTTTGATTTCATAATGGGTAGAAATTTATGGGTACTTAAGAGGTGGCATTGATAGTAGATTCCCACCTCTACACTGCTCCCTCCAACCTCTGTGCACATCTCTCCCAGAGTTCTCCAGTCCACCAATCCATAGCTTCTATTTTGCCACACAGAAGTCTGTGAATCAGCATTCAGAGCTACCTGTGTAGTGCTGTGAGATCATTAAGTCATAGCCAATTCACAGACATTCTTGCTGGCTGCTCTTAATGCTCCTCAGGCCCCATGGCTGTGTGCAAGGGACCAACTGATTTGATTTTGTTTAGTTTATTTGCATTCCATAGATTTTTTTTTTTCACACATCCTAGACTGATAGCTTTATCAGCTGGCTATTATTGTTAACAGAATATCTGTTCTGAATAAGTGACAGTTAGTTGTAATTACCAGCAAGGATTGTTTTCTGAATGGTACCTTTTGTTTTGGTCCATGCAGAGATGGCAGAAAACCTGCAGAGGCAGTTCAGCAAGCTGACTGGGGAAGCACCAGATACTGGGAAGCGAGGTCCATCCAGTTTCCTGTTTAACTGGGAAGAGCAAAGCACAGAGCAGACCTGCTTTCATGGACACAGCCTGGAAGCATTTGTGCAACATAATAAGACGCCGCCAGTTCCCATAAACAAGCATTACTGGCTGAGCTCACTGAGGAAATGTACAACCAAGTAAGATTTCCTTACAGTCGGTCTTTAAGTAGTTACTAGAACAGGTTATTCCAGAACATCACAAGAGACCTAATTAATTGCACCTCTCTGATCAGTGCTGAACTACAGTCACTGTAAACGGGATCTGTGAGACACTGCAAATGTTCACTGTGACGTAACGAATGTTAAAGGAGCAGCATTTCATTGTAAGAGTTAAAAACTGGTTTGGATGCTTTCCTTCAGTGTAAGAACATTACAAGTTATGGGT
>WMED01022217.1:0-11725 GCA_019650415.1 Pipa parva | reverse complement strand
TCTGTTGTTTTCTTGTGGAAAACCTGATGCGGCCCAGCCTCACCCAGACTCTATGTCCAGTGACCCCGGGTAAATTGAGTTTGAGGCCCCTGCTCTACTTCTTTTATTGTGCAAGGCTTGATATTATATTTGGTCTGGTGAGCAGATTGTATTGCCGTTCACGTGGTGTTTTATTCACAATTTACGTTATCACATTCTTCTAAGAAAGTTTAGGCACGTTTGGGTCTTTTTACCTTTCGCTTACTGATATGGTAAAGCACTATTAGAGCGTTTTGTGTGTTTGTGCTTTCTTCCATAGTTCTCTTTTTTTTTGGATTTGTTACTGTTGTTTGGATTAGAAGAGCGCGCTCCTGTGGTAAGAAACTGCATTCAAAAATTGGACATTCACAATCACTTTGGTTTTATTCAATTTGGACTTTTAATTTTTTGTCATAAGCATTCTACATTTTACAGCGCCGATTTATATACATATATCTGTTTTGTAATTTACTTTGCTTGTTCTTTGTTATTCACTCTTCCCACGTCTGTATTAGAACTGTATTGTTGGATTGTACAGTGCTACGCAACCTAGTGGCGATTTATAAATAAAATTATACATACATACAACTGATTACCCAACCAAAACTAGTTTTATATGCTTGTAATTTAGTTTGCTTGTTCTTTGTTACACACTTCCCTTGTCTGTATTATAACTGTATTGTTGAATTGTACAGCGCTGCATATCCTTGTGGTGCTTTATAAATAAATATACACACTTACATGGTTTCCCCACCAGCACACGAAGGGATTCTTTACTGTAAGGACAGTCATGGTTTCCCACCAGCACAGGAAGGGATTCTTTACTGTAAGGACAGTCATAGATTTTACTTCCAGCACAGGAAGGGAATTCTTAATGTAAGGCAAATGGTATAGAAATGGATGTATTCCATGGATTGGGTTATTTTGAACATTTTTAGAAAGTGTATAGTAAATTTAGATGTAGTTGATTTTATGGATTAATTCCCTGTTTGGTATTAGGGTCAAGATTAAGTACTGTATTTGCCGGTGTATAAGATGACTTTTTAATCCCCGAAAATCATCTGAAAAGTTGGGGGTCATCTTATACGCCGGGTGTCCCTCTCCTTACCTAGCTCCTCCGTTGCTGGCTGTCTGTGCTGTAGCGCTACAGCATTTCTCCCCCAACATTGATGTCACTTCCTGGGAGTGACAGGAAGTTTAATCAGTGCTGGGGAGAGGAAATGCTGTAACGCTCAGCGCTACAGCACAGACAGCCGGCATCAGAGGAGCTAGATAAGGAGAGGGAAAAGCAGGGGGGGTGAGCACTAAGACAGCCCCCCTCCTTCAGTCTCTCCTTGGTATGGCATCATTTCCAAGTGCCCGTTCTGCCTGCCTTCAAAACCACGATCTCTCTACTCTGCGGCTGTACCAATATGGCCGTGGCTGACTTCGCTATTGCGATACTTCACAGCCGCGCCCTCTCCAATTGTATAAATGGCATCTGCATGCCTCTAACTTTACTCGCAGGAGGAAGCTTACAGTTTGTGAAATGAGTCCGATGTCCACTCCATCTGGTGCCCTACTTGCATGAATTTGACATTGCTTGATCATACACCTCTTTTCTATGGGTAACTTACTGCCTGCATGCCAACCTTTCTATTGCAACATTTGCTACATATTCATGTTAGTGATCAGGCAGTTTGTTATTTTTATACTAGGGTTACTTCATGTGCATCGAACTTTTAGGATTGTTATCCTTTTTAATTGTTTAAAAAAAATTTTTTTTTTTTGAAGTGTTGGGTTAGTGTTGCACTTTTTGTTTGAATAAAGTATTATTTTGCACTGTTTTACTGTGCGTGCTTTATAGGGTTAGGGTGTCTTCCTTGGGCCTCTTCGGCCTGCGTTGTTGTATATGTGCATTTATCCCCTTGCACCTATAATCATCACAGTGTGCACATTCCTTCTTCTTAGTTTGTTTCCAGGAAGGAGAAGGAGCCACAGTGTGGGAAGGGGCTTGTGGGGGCAGCACAGTGTGGGAAGGGGCTTGTGGGGGCAGCACAGTGTGATAGTGCTCTGATAATCTTGGCGACAGGGAGGGCTGGGCAGGCAGGGAGACCTGACCAATCCAAGCAGGATTTGCTTTGGAAGAGGGATAGTCTTATACAGCGAGTATATCCCAAACTCTATATTTTAACTGGAAAAGTTGGGGGTTTTCTTATACGCTGCAAATACAGTATTTTCCATTGGAAGGCTATGTCCCAATATCTTTCCGATAGTTTAACAATGGCTGAACATGATGGAACTATATTTTTGTTTAATCTATTTTTATATTGTTCTGTTATACTAAAACTAAACTTGCATAGTTATCTGGTAAGAGTGCATTCAAATGTTAAATAATGTTCTTGGAATTTTGGGGGTTATTCACTAAAGTCCAGATTGTTTCGTATAGGTGTGATTTCGCCAGTTAAAGACAGTTGCAATAGACTGCTGCTGTTTAAGTCACTTCTTTATAATGAGAATATTGCTGCAGTCATGACTTTACTAAAGAAAATTGTCGTGGTTGTGACTTTACAATGGCAAATTTGTCGCGGTCGCAGATTTGCTATGGGAATTCGCTGTTTGAGAATTCAGCAGTCGAATTTGCACCGTCGTGAATAAGGCTGAGGAATAGGTCAAGGTAAACAGATGAATGTCAAAACCAAAATCAAGTCCGTGATTCCTAATAAATGATCATTTCTCTTGGTATTACATAAAGCGAAACAATACCAAAGTGATCTCAATATAAAACATTGGATTTAGCATTTAATTCTTTCAGTATTACAACTCGTACAAGAAAAGCCATGGAAGAACATGAAAAGTGATGCACAGATTGTCAAGCTTAATACTCTGCATATTAATCAGTATGTCCCAGATCAGCTGTATACATTCCAGGAATCGATCATTTTTCTCTGAGATCATCAGAAGAACTTGCATGAGATTGTTTAGTCAAGTTAGAGTTCATAGTCACAAAGCCCTGACATTTCCTTCAAACTAGGCACCATGTCTATAAAATTCTAAACTGCTATTGAGAGTTTTGTGCTAAACATAGCCGGCTGACAGAAATCCTTAAAAATCTAGTAATAAGAAAACAAGGAAATTAGTGATAGGAGCAAAAGGGTAAAGAAGTTGCACAATGCTGAGTTTGGCACTTACAGATGAACCTGAGTATAAGGGAAACCACTAAAGGTAGAGTCCTGCAATCCTGAGTCGTTGGTTTCACTGGAAGCTTCAACAAAATAAAATAAAAACAAGAGGTTTTAACCAAGGAGTGTTTTATACCTCTTCATTTCAGTAAAGTGACACTACATCCTACACCTGCTATGTATAAATATGCAAACATTTTAACCTCCCCCTCCCCTCCATATTTGATATATAAGTACAGTATAGTCAAGTCTCTTTAAATAAGACCCTCATAAAGCATGAGACTAGACAAAACCATTTTCAGAGCATAAAAATATTAACTTTTGTAAAATTTTGAAACAACCAAAAAAGTTTATCCACATTATTTGGTTATTCCTGACATGTTGGGAGAGAAATTATAAGGAACTATAAGGCTAAGCTGGTAGACTGCTGCTTATAATATAACATTATTTCTTGCTTTTCTGAGTGTAATTGCTGAAGGCCAGGTTCACATTGGTGTAAATACGCTAGCACATATATGCTGTGCTTGAAAACAAATCACGCCACACATCCCTATGCAACTTACCTGTTCTGGCCACACTAGCTCTAAACATGAATGCGTGCACATGTGAATGCTTGCTGCTGTGTATTTGACGGGCATACATATGCCACGTGAAGAATGCAGCCAGATAGGAGGATCTGTAAACGCCGAGGGAGCGTTCACAATACATAGGGTAAGTAAGTACAATAGAAAAGGGCACCCATAATATATGCCGGTCTGAATTTTCCAGCATATTTTCGGGACGCCCTTTTCTAAAATGCACTGGTGTGTTTCTGCTAGACATTTTTAGAGGAATCTATTTCCAGTTCAAGTTATCATTTATCTCCACAATCTTTGTATGTTTAACTCGAATGGTAATTAGTAAGTGTTGCACTATAGAAAGGGCTGAAATGATTAACCAAAAAACAACTTGCAAATGATGTGGAATAGTGGAGATATTTTCTAATCACACAACATGGGAGGCTCTGTATGATTCTGTCAGCCATTCATCCATTTAAAACTGATACGTGTGTCCACCTTATTGAGTTCCAGGATTGGAGGATCTTGTGCAGCAGCTGCCCAGGGCCTAATGGTAATTATATTTAATGTTTTTTTTTTTTGCTGGTGGATTACTGAAGTAAAAATATAAATTAATGGGATTTCTTAAAGAGGAAGGTTCAGAGGTGGATGCTGTATTTTAACTCAAAACATTAGCAGATCCAAAAAGCTACAGGGAAAACACAATGAAGTGTTAATTGGATATGTGAAGATATCAGAGGTGTTGTACCACTGGGAAATGATATAGAGGACTGCAGGATCCATTAAAAGATGTATCACCAAATACAAAGAACTGTAGGCTCCCAGTATGATGCATTAAGGCATTTGATTCAACACTGCTAGGACTACATTTTCTTTATAAAATAAAGCAGGGTTTCTTGGTTTTGACAGGGTTTGGGTTGAGTACAGCACGTACAGCTTCCATGAAGACCTCCTTGATACCATCTTGGTTGAGTGCAGAGCATTCCATGTATTTCACTGCATGTATATGCTTTGAAAGACTAGTACCCTGCTGAAAGGTAATGGGAGTTTGGTTTTGCTCTTTCAGCTTCTTCGTGATTTCTAGGTTATTTCTGAGATCCTTCTTTGTGCCCACCAAGAGAATGGGCACGTTAGGACAGTGGTGACCCACCTCAGGATACCACTTGTGCTTTACATTCTCATAGGAGGTTGGACTTGCGATGGAAAAACAGATAATAAAGACATTTGTCTGTGGGTAGGATAGTGTCCGCAATCGGTCATACTCCTCCTGGCCAGCTGTGTCCCACAGGTTCAAGCTAACAGTCCTTCCATCCACTGTGCTTTGGGCACTGTAGTTGTCAAACACAGTAGGGATGTATTCCTTGGGGAAGGCGTTAGTTGTATAACAGATCAGAAGGCAGGTCTTTCCAACAGCTCCATCTCCCACTACAACACACTTAATGCTCTGCATGTTTTCTGTAGATCCAAGAGTCAGCAGTCTAGAAGAGAAGAACAAACTATGAAACAGAGAGATAAACCAAAGCAATAAAAAGACTTCTGTTACTATCAAACAAATGTAATAGCATCACTTAACTCTAAATGGCTTTTGATATAAGGTCTAATAATAATCATATAACTAATAATGTATAATGATCATATAAATGCTTGTTCTACAGACTCATGTACTTTCACTATACATACTCTCTCCATACATTTTGCATACATATTTAATAAATAATATATCAGGAGCTCAATTCAGTCTCACCTGCATTAGAAATGTACAGGACTTGGGGGGTAATTCACGATAGTGCGAAGTGAGGTGCGTAGTCTTCTCCTCACTTCGCACTGACTGATATGCGTTTGCTGATGTCCTGCATGCAGACATCAGCGAGCGCTTTAAAGGGATTCCAGTCTCGGCGAGACCAAAAGAGTTGCCTCGCCGAGACTGGAATCCCTTTAAAGCGCTCACTGATGTCCGCGTGGAGGACATCAGCGATCGCATATCAGTCAGTGCGAAGTGAGGAGAAGACTACACACCTCAGTTTGCACTATCGTGAATTACCCCCTTGGTGTGCAACTGCTGTAGTCTGCAATAAAGCTGGGATAAGGGGTACATGGTTGCCTAAAACTAAATGATTATCACTTGCCTCTGAATAAACGTTAATTCTCTGCTCCCCACTAGTCTTTTCATACTTTATGGGGGTTATTTACTAAAGTCCGAATTGTTGCGTATCGGTGCGAATTCGCCAGATAAAGACAGTTACAATAGGCTACTGTCACAGTCTTGTCTTTATAATGAGAATATTGTCTCAGTCGCGACTTTATTATGGGAAAATTGTCACAATATTAACTTTATAAAATTGTCGTGACTTTACAATGGGGAAATTGTTGCGGATTTGCTATGGGAATCTGCTGTTTGAGAATTCGACAGTCGAATTTGCACATTAGTGAATAATCCCCTATGTCTCTCCCCTCTCCCACTTAGATTATAAGCTCCTGTGGGCAAGATCACCCTTTCTGTTGTTGCTCTATGTTGTTTTATATCAAAAGTATTAAATGTTAGCCCTACTATGCACAGTGCCAGGGAATATTACATCAAAATGAATAATCATAACAATAATTTTATTGCTACTATGATGTCATTTCCAATGCTCTTTGCCACGGTGACATTGTCTTCTTTAAACAATTACATGTGCAGATCACTTCTCTAGAATACAGCATGCATGATGAATCTTCTACTATTTATTTGACTGTGCTAAATAGTACACTGCAGTGGCAACCCGCTAAATATGTGTCTATGCTCAGATGCCTTTGCTGTACCATGTGTGCTTTGACTCAAAAATGTTTATAAATATGCCCTATTATAATGAATACTAACATTAATGTTGACTTCCCACATAAACAACTGAGCTGGGGGAGACCTGCAGTTATATTACTCCATTATTACTAATCACTAGTCTGCAGATGGACATATATCATATCTTTGCAGAGTCTCTATGCACAATGGTAATTTTTACCTTAATGTCAGATCTTATAATGAGTTTGCATTGTCTGACTAGCATTTTTTGGTGTACATAACTATTAGTTGTCACACAATTCATTATAAAATAAAAACAGATTGGTATGTTGCATGGAAAAAATTTTTATGTGCCCACAAAATGCTATTTTGTTGACAAAATTATATTTGGTACACAAAATAAATTTTTGTCTAAGAAATTAAATGCTGTGAGTATTCAGACGAGGAAACTCAGCAGTTACTGAAGCATGAAATGCTAGACTTTCACTTTCACTAACATTCCCTACAATGGGGGTCTACAGTACCACCACACCACCCCAACATCAACCCCCTATCCCGCCAATATCAACCCTACACTCAACACTATTAATCATTAACCAGCATGTAAGTGGGTATGATTTAAAATTCAATTATTTCAATAGTTCTACTGTAATATTAGTGCTATAGAAATAATTAGTATAAATTTCATAAAACCCAGTTAGCAGGTGTCCCTGAGACCCCCACAGTTTCCCTCCACCCAGTATAACCCCTTAATTAGCAGTAGGTGAGGGGATTGCTAGTTGTAGGAAGCAGCTCCCTGGGAGCCCCTTACCTCCCCCTTGCCCCTCTGTGTCTCTTTGGGTAGGGGGCCTTTGAAAATAAAAAGAAAGGATCCCTGGGAACCATATCCCCCCCCAGCGCTATGAAGGGTGGGGAATCTGTATCGCAAGGGCAGCTCTGCCTCAGGGGAACCTTTTACACCCCAAGCCTCTTCCTGCAGTTCCCTCACAGGTCCACTGCTCAGCTATGAATAGGGTCTCCGGGAACAATATAAAAAGCAGAGGAGTGCGGGAAGATCTTCAGTGCCGTCGAGGAGAAGAAAGAAGACAGACCTGCATGTTTTTTTATTTATAGCGACGGTGGGTGGTTGGCACCAATGACAGCTGTGGATCAGGAAAAGAAGACTCCCTTGCATTACACTGGACCAAGACCGCGGATCAAGATGAACACCAAGGGCGGAATTCACTTTGTTCCAAAGTGAGGTGCGTAGTGTTAGCCTCACGTTGGAAAGACTGAAATGCGCATGCTGATGTCCTGCACGCGGACATCAGCGAGCGCATTAAAGGGATTCCCCTCCCGGCGAGGAGACTCGAGTGCTCTCGGCGGGAGGGGAATCCCTTTAATGTGCATGTTGATGTGCGCGTGCAGGACATCAGCATGCGCATTTCAGTCTTTCAGAAGTGAGGCGAACACTATGCACCTCACTTCAGAACATAGTGAATTCCCCCCCAAAGGCATTGATGACAACTTTGGCCCATCCAGGACTACTTCATGAGCCAAAAGAGAAGATTTCAGGAGCTGTGAGTACTTTATATTTTCGATTACTTAACTCTTTTAATGATGTATTTGATATAATTAATTATTATTTATTTTTAATGATTTTATAAATGTTTTTATTTTTTTGATGTTAGATCGTTAGTTTTGAATTGTTAAATTGTTTCTTTTGAATTAGATTGTTAGTTTGTTTCTGTGTAGAGCATTTTTTAGATAGATTTTTAGTTTTAGATCTATTTGTTTGGTATTGGTGTTTTTTTTTTTTTTTTTTAACTGGTTGTGTAATGGGCCAGCACCCCACTAGTTAGAGGGTGCGGGTCCATCTCAATCCCCTTACCTCATGGTTAGGTAGGGGGTGAGGGACTTAGGTAGGGCCATAATTGGGGGCCATGGGAGGGGGTCAGTGATTCACGGCCAGTGAGGGACCCTTTCTCCCAATAGCAAAATGGGGTGGGGGTCAATCCTGCCCCCCTTGGTTAAGTTTAATGCCCCCTACCCAACTTGGTTACCGAGGTAGGGGTAAGGGCAACCCTATTAGCAATTCCCCCCATGCCTGCATAGTGGTTGGTGGGAGCGGGGTTTATAGGGGTCGCTGGGATCCCTACTAGTTTTCTTTATGTCCCCCCCCACCCCACAAGGACATGTGAGTAGAGGAAGAGGAGCAGATCCCGGAGAGCCACTCCTAGCTTTATCCATCCCCCACCCTGCCTAGCGCTGAGGGAGGGTGGGGAGGATATGGGTCCCAGGGACCCCTTATTTTTATTTACAAACGCCCCCCTAACCCAAAGGGACATAGAGGGGTAGGGGAGAGATAAGCAGTTCCTACACTTAGCGGTCCCCTCATCCAGCCTAGTGCTAAGTGAGGGGTGATACTAGGAGGTGTGGGGGTCCCAGGGACCCCTGATAGCTGGGGTTTATTTAATTTATACTAATTATTTCCACAATGCTAATATTACAGTAACGCTATGGAAATAATTGAATTTTAAATCATAACCGCTTACTTGCTAGTTAATGGTTTTAATAGCGCTAGTGCTCGGGGGAATGTGTGGGGTCCCAAGGACCCCCTGCTAGATGTGTTTTTTTTTTTACTTTAAATGGAAGAGCACATTCACATGAATGAGTTTGAGAATATCACGGGAGGAAGCAACTTGTAAGTTATATACATGACTCATCCTCTTAATTCCTCCCAACCTGACATGAGAAAGAAAAGTCAAGCTGACAGGGAAACACAGTGAGAAACGCTGTATAAAGGTAAATTTTTTAAAATACATCTATATTTAAAATAACATTTATTTATTAGGACTTAATTCAGTAATCGAGTTTTGAGGTGACAGGTGCACTTTCAGTACCCATCATCCTTTCCCAAACACCCACACACATTTCTGCAAAGTGCTTCAGTTCCTCTTAAAGTGACTAGTGCCTCTGAAAATGTCAGTGCATATTATGCAAGACCTATTGCCAACAGCTACTTGCTACATTCATGTGATAGTGGGATATTATTGTATATCTTGTTGCCTAGTAACTGGCTGTGATCTATATTATCACTGCTTACAGATATACCATCATTACTCTCACACTACTTTCCTTAAGACACTGCAAGGATTAATATTAAAAATTAGCTGTGAATCATGGGAGTTTTCCAACCCAGCCTTGCATCATCCAGACTTTCCCAAAACCAAGTGTCGGTAACAGTGAAGTAATCAGCATCTTTCCTTCCCTGTGGCCACAAATGGGGAACTGACCGCCCTCCTCCTTCCTCTTTACAGTAAAATAGTTAGGTCAGTCACTCCATCTGCAAGGTCAGCTCCACCTCACACTGGTCAGCAGAGAGAGACAGACCCGGGGAGCAGAGGGAGAGACAGACCCGGGGAGCAGAGGGAGAGACAGACCCGGGGAGCAGAGGGAGACAGACAGACCCGATCAACAGAGATGAATTTCACACCACAAAGTTTTAGCCATGAGTCACAACCTACTGTAAAATGTTCCTTGAGTGTCCCTTAATAAGCTGCAATCAATGTACCCCTGTAACTAACCCCTGGGGTACCCCACTATTAACAGTAAACTAGTGTGAGTATGTACCATTTATAACCACCCTCTGTTTCCTACCATTGAGCCAGTTACTAACCCACTTACACACATTTCCCCCAGTCCAAGCATCCTCATTTTATGTACCAGCCTTTTATGTGGCACAGTATCAAATGCTTTGGAAAAATCAAGGTATATGACATCCAGTGAGTCCCCTCTGTCTAGTCTATAACTCACCTCCTCATAGAAGCTAATTAGATTTGTTTGGCAGGATCAGTTCCCCATAAAATTGTTGCAGATTTGCTATGGGAATCTGCTGTTTGAGAATTCGACAGGCAAATTCTCACTTTAGCCAATAACCTCCTAAATATTAAAAATAATGGTCTGTCTATGACTTTAAGACCCTAGGGCAGTGGTGGCAAACCTATGGCACAGGTGCCAGGGAGGGAACATGCACAGTTGCTGCTATCCTCAATCTCCCCAGTGAGTAGGCGCTCCTTCAGTGCAGACCACGGATCCAACCTTACAGTTTTCAGGTTGGATCTGTGGCCTACACTGAAGGAGCACTCACTTGTTGATAATATAGTCGTGGCAGAGTTCTTCCCCAATGTAGGCGTGATGACATTACTAATCAGAGCCTGCACTTTGGGGGAAGGTGCTGCTGAGTAACATCACTTTTTGGCACTTGATATGAAAAAGTTTGTCACCACTACCCTAGGGTACAGTATATGTTGTGTGGACCCAGTGATTTATCTATTTTAATCATGTTAAGACAGTGCAGTACTTCGTCCTGGGTTATACAGGCAACATATAAGGTAGCATTTACTTTATTTCACCTGACATTTCATTTTCCTTAGTGAACACAGTGTAGAAAAACATATTTAATAAATTTGCTTTCTCCTGATCTGCCTCTACCATAACCCCCTCATTATTCTTAAGGGGTCAACACTTTCTGTTTTAATCTTTTCATTATTTATCTAATTAAAGAACAGTTTTGGGTTTGTTTTACTTTCTTGCGCATTTAGGGGGTTATTCACTAAAGTCTGAGGAGCTAATTCACCATTGTACGTAGTGAGCTGCGAAGCCTTCAGCTCACTTCGCACATGGTGTTATGCGCCCACTGATGTCCTGCACGCGGACATCAACGAGCGCATTAAAGGAATTTTAGTCTCGGCGAGAACACTTGAGTCTCCTTGCCGACACTGAAATTCCTTTAATGCGCTCGCTGATGTCCGCGTGCAGAACATCAGCGGGCGCATAACACCATGTACGAAGTGAGCCGAAGGCTTCGCAGCTCACTATGCACAATGGTGAATTAGCCCCTGAATTGTTGCATATAGTTGCGAATTAGCCAGATAAAGACGGTCAAAATAGGCTGCTACTGTCGCAGTTGCATCTTTATAATGAGAATATTGTCACAGTCATAACTTTATTATGGGAAAATTGTCGCAATCTTAACTTTACAAAATTGTCAGGACTTTACAATGGGGAAATTGTTGTGGATTTGCTATGGGAATCCGCTGTTTGAGAACTCGACAGTCGAATTTACACCTTAGTAAATAAGCTGCTTTAAGTCTTTCTGTCTCCAACTTAGTTGCTTTAATTTGTTTTTTACATAATTTATTTTGAACTCTATACCTTTGTAGTGCTTCTAT
>WMED01022216.1:0-11725 GCA_019650415.1 Pipa parva | reverse complement strand
ATTGCAGGAAAATAGGCTGAACTGGATGGACTTGTGTCTTTTTTTAGCCTTATAAACTACGTTACTATGTTACTAATGTTACTTTGCTTGACTGAATTCGCATCACATACACACCCTGCAGTTTTATGCTGAGATTTCTTTACAGCAATTCAAAAATGTTTACACTTACAGTTCATAAATGTGTCCCAAAATGCCTCACTCTGTGAAATGATTAAAAGTATGTAAACTCAGATGCACGCCATATTATTTAAAATTATTGAGATTAAAATTAATTTAATTCTGGCTCATTTTTCAGCATACTTTTTCCATCTCTTCTTGTCATTGTCCACTATTAAATGGTTCCTATATATCTTTGACTTCAAGTAGGCTAAAATTGATTTGGAATTGAATTGTAAAGCATTTTCATTATGTAATATGAAGATGCACTTCTTACTGTGACTGTTTTAATATTCATTTAGTACTAAATTGATTAAACAAAGCTCATTCAGAGTCATGTGATTATTGATTGAATCGGAGCTGAATGTAATGCATGATAAAAACAAAATTATGAGGATCATTAAAATGGGACTTCTAATTCAATGTTTGCACTATTTTTACTGTTTTAGATACTTTGTTGCTGGTTTTATATGTTTATCTTTTTCTGACTCTCTCTTTAAAATACGAAATGTATAATATATGAATATTTGAATAGAATTTAGTACAAGTGCCAATGTTTCACTAGTTCATGCCTGCTTGTTTAAGGGTTATGTTGGCTTGTATGCACTAGGGGTGAAAATAAAATTATACATACATACACACTGTGACTTTACAGAGAGAAATGTATGTATGTGTGTATGTATGTATGTATGTATGTATAATTTTATTTATAAAGCACAACAAATTTAGGCAGTGCTGTACAATTCAGCAATACAAGTACACTAGAGACAGGGGAAAAGTGCATTAAACAATACAAGTAAAATAGCACAAGCATACATCGCTTTAAGTGCTAGGTTGTGTGGTTGACACAGGAGGTTGGAGGTCCCTGTCCCGTAGAGTTTAGAGTCTAAGTGGGAGCAAGACTAACATACACGAATGGGACAATAAGAACTTTAGAAATCTAATTTTGTTCTCCTGAGATTTCTTTCGAGATCTCGAGTTTTTGAATTTTTTTCCGCGGAAAGGTAGCCATGCTTTAAATTAGTATCATGGCTACCTTTCCATCAAACATATTGAAGATCTCGAAAGAAATCTTGTGAGAACAAAATTAGATTTCTCTCGGTTAAGTTGGAAAGACCCAAAGCGGTCTTTCCGACTTTAATAAATTTTGCCCTATTATAGTGTTATCCTTTCTTCCCTGAGCAAATAAAGTACAGTTTACCTCTCAAATTCCTTCGGACTCTATTTCCCAGAACACAAAGGGTAGAGGCCACACCCCCACAACAGACCAGATCAGATAAGAAGCTATTGACAAAAATGATAAAAACACAGCTTCTAAGTTACTTTTTAAAGATCTGAATAATGAAAAATCCTCCCAGGTTTTAGTAATCCCCTTACAAGATAAAATGTGTCTGTGATCAACAAAAATAAATGTAAAGTATGTGTGAACTAATAATTCAATTTCAAGAATAACATTTTTATGAATATGATAAATGAATAACTATCCAATCCAGATGGGATTCTTTTTTTCTTTTTCTGGTGTTACCGGCCCTTTAATAAAACCAATGATGTCACTTGCCAGGTCCTCCTTTGAAATTTTTCATTTAAATTAAGTGGATACATATACTGCCTTTGACCTGGGCAGAAATTAAGCATAAGGGGCTTATTCATGAAAATCAAGCAGCTGCATGAAGGTCCTTATTCACATTCATTTGCCACTTCCTGATTTTATCATATTCAACAAACTCTGTGATGTAGCAAATTCGCAAACCAATTCAGACCTTTCTAACAGAGTTAAACTTACGGAGCTCTGTGCATCACTTTGTATGCACACGCGCTGTTAGTTTATCTATTTCCCAAGCATCGGAGTATGTCCTAGTAGCGAATTAAGCAAGGTGCAGTGGGTCGCATTAGCTATTTTTACTTTTCCAGATCAAAGTGACAAATTAGGGGACTGATAGCAGGACTGCTACACAAGAGATGGCTACTGGATGCTGTTTGCTTCTTCACTATGGGAATTCTCTGTTTAGTGAATTTGGAGTAGAAAATTCGTAATCATCCCGGGGAGAACCAAAGTGATGAGAGTTCACTTTGACGGTCGAATTCTCACATTGATGAATAAGCCCTTAAATAGTGTGCAAGCTACTATGTGGTACCAGTACCCTGTACTAAAAAGAATCAAGAAACACCAAAATGGTTTCCTCTTATGACTGTCATCTTAAGTGAAATCTTTCAGTGCATTGATTATAAAAGTCTAATCATCTGTTATTTTGCTGAGGAAATATCTACATTTTTTTAACATTTAAGAACCTAGAATTCTAAAGAATAGGAAAGTAAAGTTGCATTGCCATAGAAACTAATTCTTATAATTTTAAGCCTTGGATATGTCCTTTCTGTAATGTCTACTGTCAAAAGGCCTAATTGCCCCTGATCTGTACTGCTCAATTAGTAGTGATGTTTCTCTTCATCTTAATTGCCAAAGATGGGAAGAAGCAGGACAAAACTAACCTTTCAGATGAAAAGGTTTTTTCTGTTCTTTCACTGAGTTTGTATGAATTTCTTTCTTTAGAATATATGTCCTGTAATAGGTTGTAACAAATGTTTGTGATGTTAAGAGGCCTCTTCTTTAGTGAAGGGAAATGGAAACAGAACAGTTTTTAACCTTTCTGTCAAACCTATAACAACATACAGATGAAGCAGAATTGACATTGACTTTTAAGTTTGTTTTGATAAGATAACTGTAAATCCATACATTTAGGCTAGGTTCACACTAGCATTTTTCTGCGCAGCATGAAAACCTATGGGATTTATCTGTTGCCAGCCACACTAAGGGTATGACGTGAGCGCGCACACACCATAATGCTTCTCTTCGCATTTTTTTGCTGGCGTATATACACCGTGCACAAAATGCAGCCAGATTGGAGGAGCCGTGAACACTGAGGAAGTGTTTTCACTGAGTGAGTGATGTCTTTCGTGGGGCGGGGCTTATCTGCACTATACAGGAAGAACCTGTACACAGAATGGCATGACTGTTTAAACAAGAGGCAAGTACTACAGATCCCAAAATCATTTTTACATTTTAATGTTTATGCTGGATTTCTATACATATACATGTCAGAAAAAAATAATGTTTTATTCAGTCTTTTCATACCCTTTAATACATGCCATATTTTTGTAAACCACACATCACAATTAATTGATTTCTTTTTCTGAAAGGTTAAAAAAAACAAATGTGACATTGTTGTCTGCATCATCCAGATGTCTAGTAGAAGACCTGAGAGGCAGACTGTCTAAAGAATGTTTGTGATTCTCATCTTTCCAAGATTCTAAGAGTATCTTATTTGTTACACTTTTATGATGATTTCATTTTTATAGACCCATGGGACTTATTTATCAAAGTGAAAATTTGGTTGTGGAACATGAATTTATGTCACTTTGGGTTGTTATGCTCCAATGTTCACAAATTTGATACTCCTTATTCATTAAAGGGGAACTATAGTCAGATTACATCTTTAAATATGCAGTACTATACCTTAGTGAGAAGCGTTTCTCCCCAGTAGTGGTTTCATGTGACAAAGAATGATTGAGTCAGCAGCACTGATTAACTCCTGCACCAGGAAATGTGTGTGTGGCGTGTACTGGCCAGTTTTCCATGAAAAAGTTCTCTCCCCTGGACATTTTTGCACTTTTACTACTTAACACCTGTGCACAAGTCAGCTTTCTCTTGGTGACCTCCTGCATTCCATGATTAATTTATGCGGCCAAAAGGTCAGCACACTGCTTAACCAATAGCAGTCAGGCAGATTTTTCTTCTCACATTGTCTAGCTTGCAGAACAAAGGAGAGGGTGAGGAAAATGTAATCTCTCAGGAAAACTAATTAAGGGAAACAAATGGAAAGTATTATTTCTTCCCTGAACTTTTTTTTAACTATTTGTGTCAGCAATTGGCTTAATATAAAGGAGTTTTATATGTATTTGTGCAGTTATATCAGCATTATAATGCCCTTTAAATGGTGAATTCTCCTGCTGAAGAAGCAAACACCATTGGATGCAGTTTCTAGCGTAGTGCCACATAGTTAGTTGGATAGTATTAGGATGTGGATTGATACATAGTGATGAAATTTCCACCAGTGAGGTGCAGTGATGTCTTCCTCACAGTGTCCCACTACCTGTACTAAGTGACTATTACATCCCTTTTAATGTAAAAAAACCTAGTTCGTGTTGTTCACAGTCTTTATTATTATCATTTTTAAATGAAAAGTCTTGTTAAGCCACACTGGAGCCCCTTACTAAACCACTTTGACATTGCAAAGTAAAACAGGTGAATTCAGAACAGTACACCTCTCTGAATGCGTTTCTTCAACAGACTGCAATGTTTGATGAATAGCTGAATTACACGTGTGAAGTGTTGCAAAGTTCTCTGTAAGTCTGTGAAGGTTGCATTGTCTTAATCTGGCAAATTGCTAAGTCTAATGAATCCATATGGGGAAGTGGCAGGTAGACATGAATTTGGGACTTGACGTGAATGTTCGGATTTTCATAAATAAGTCCCTAAGGGGGTTATACACTAAGGTGCGAATTTGACTGTCAAATTCGCATATAAGCGGATTCCCATAGCAAATCCATGACAATTTCCCCATTGTAAAGTCGTGACAATTTTTTAATGTTAAGATTGCGACAAATTTCCCATAATAAAGTCGCGACTGTGACAATATTCTCATTATAAAGACGCAACTGCAACAGTAGCAGCCTATTGTGACTGTCTTTATCTGGCGAATTCGAACCTATACGCAACAATTCGGACTTTAGTGAATAACCCCCAAGTCTCTAATGTCTACCACAAATACCAAAAGTATGTGCTGTGGTGGTGAAGGGGTAAGGCCATTAACAATGAAATAATTACAACCATATGTCACCATACATCATGTACTTAAAGGTGGTATTACCGCAGGTATCTGGTTTATCAGGGTACAAGTTTTGTGGTCTAGATGGCATTACTTCAGTGTATATATAAATAGGTCTGTCCCTGACAACAGACAACAATTAGCTTTGCACTCATAGCTAATTTCTAATCCCAGCTCTAATACAGGACAGTATGCTCACTCATCAGCTGTAAAACACACAAAATATTCAATCAATGGTTTAATAAACCTCCAATAGAAATTGCACTTGTCACTGTAGCAAAGTCAAAGGCTGAGGGGTTATTCATCAAAGTCCGAACAGTCGCGTATATGCCCGTATTCACATCCATTCGTGACTTCTCCAACTCTGCTTATTCAACAATCTCTGTGATGTGACAAATTTGCGACCAATTCTGATGCTTACTCCAGTCGCGGACTTATGGAGCTCTTCTCATCAATTTGCGTGCATGTGCACAGGTAATTTGGCTATTCAGCATGCAGTGGAGTCTGTCAAAGGGGCGGATTCTGCAGGGTGCACTGCTCTGAATTCACCTGTTTGCCTTCACCACAAAAGAGTGGTGATTTGAGGGGTTGATGGCAGGGCTCCAGTGTTGCATAAGGCAATAATTCATTCAAAAGTGACAATGGTGGCTGCGACTAAATTAGTCTACTATTTAACATACACTAGGTATAAGGTGACTTATAAAAATCAGTATTTTTCACTTATATATAGTTAGTTGGATCTAATGAGACTGATGTCACTGCCCTTCACTGGAGGAATTCTCCTCACTCCGCATGACTTCTCATCATACTATTGTGTGACTGACTATGACGTACAACACATGCAACGGCGTCTGTCTCTCTTCACTACTTCATGAATAACGAGAAATGAATTTGTGACTTCCTAGTCGTATTGATGTGAACAGACGCGGAGATACTGTGCAAGGCGAATTCGGACTTTGATGAATAACCTCCTGAATTCCAACATAGTGTGGTTCTACAGACTAATTTCAGGACTTTTATTTTATATAAAGCCTTGTGGAACCTGTCTCCGAATCCTTGTGAGCAGAATCCCTTGCTATTATAATCATTCAGAAATAGAAGCCTAAAAAAGGGCCTATGTTAGTGCAGGCATAATAGCCAATATTTACACAATGTTCCTTTAGACCTGTGCTAGGACTTATATATTGGATACTCCACAGAGTTCATTTTCTGTAGTCTTTATGAACCACTTTTGGCAAGAGATTATTGTTGCAGTGTCCAAAGAACAACCCTGATTATTATTATTATTATTATTATTGCAGCCCAATAACAGTAATCACCTTGAGTAATCTGACCACCGTGCCTGTATATGCAAAACTGGTGAAGCCTATGGGCTGCTGAAATAAAAAGTAAAGCTATAAACCTACATTTTGATGTCAAAAGTTAAGCTGTTGTTTGTGAATGCCATACTGTGATTACACAGAGGATGGCGGGGAATGTTGATCTGACTTTCACAATAGCGCCACACAGTGATTCATACATTTTTTTTTCCCCTTCATTTTCTTGTTTCATACTTTTGTTTTAATCCCATGAAACTGTAACGGGGTATTCGGAGACACAGTACTCTTTCAGATTGTTAAATTATGATGCTTTTGCGATTCCCGCTCCCCTTCATTTCATTAGCATATCTGAGATGAAGAATTTACAATTCCTATTTCTTTTACTCAGCATGCCGCTATTCTGAGTCAATGTTTGTTCTCTGCTATAAATTTGGAATAACATTGTACAATGGCAGCAGCATCAGTTTCCACATGTGGTCCTCGCGTATTATGAGCGATTGTATGTTTGAATTTATTACAGCTAATGATGTTACTTAAAATGTTTCTTACAAATTAAGCTTTTGTTGAAAAAAAAAAAAAAAAAAGATTCTTCTGCCTTTTAAATTTATTAGCATATTCATTTAACGTACATTCTAAATGACCCCACCAGCTGCTTCTGTTTCTGGATCTTCTTTTAGTAGAAATTGTTTATCTATCACCAACACAGGAGGGTATGCAACAAACATGTACAGATGATGGGTGACAAGGACAGGTTTGAGAATAAATGCATTAATGCATTTTATTTCATTTTACCTGCATTGGTTTCAGGAGCCAAAGGATTCCAAACATTGTTTAATACACTTATATGTTTCTCTTTCAGGCGTTCCAGCAGTTATCTTAAAACAGCCTTTGTTGTAAATGGGACCTTTCAATAATAGAAGTTAGGCAAGACTGTTTTGGAGAATAAATTGAAAGGGAGGTGAGTCATTGTTAGGAATGCTGTTGTGTATTTGTTGTCGTTGTATACTATCTTTTCATATATAAAAAAAAATGAAATAGACTGCTGTAAGCATTGTTAACAGGTTAATGACTAAAAAAGAGAAAGGATAATTTAATAAAGGCTAAGGAAGTTAATGAATTAAAACATAAGACAATTTTCATAGAGGACAGTAAAGATAGATGGGGTTATTCACTAAAGTCCGAATTGTTGCGTATAGGTGCGAATTCGCCAGATAAAGATATATACGCAATAGGCTGCTACTGTCACAGTCGTGTCTTTATAATGACAAATATTGTCGTAGTCGCGACTTTATTATGGGAAAATTGTCGCAATCTTAACATTACAAAATTGTCTGCGTCTTTACAATGGGGAAATTGTTGCGGATTTGCTATGGGAATCCGCTGTTTGCGAATTCAGCAGTCGAATTTGCACCTTAGTGAATAACCCCCTTCAGAGACAGTTTTGTTTTAATCGAGTATTATTTGTATTACTATGCCATGCGTGCAGTGTTAAAAAAGGATGTGTGAAAGGTGGAAACAAGCAGTAGAGATTATGAAAAAAAGGGAAGTAAAACTTGTTTTCTCTAGGGGTGATTCTAAAGGAGGGCAGAAATATTCAACGATAAAGATTTTACTCTCCAGCACTACCTCCTGCTCTCACTTGCAAGCCAGTATCTTCTGCTCTGCAAAGCATTGTGATGTCTTTCACTCCCTGTTCAAACTCATTGAGGTGAGCATGCTCAGAAGCAGTTTATACATCAGAATTCTGCTTGTGCGCCTCAGAGAGTTTGAACAGGAAGTGAAGTAAATTGCAGAGCTTCGTTGAGCAGAAGATATTGGCTATAGATGTATTCTATCTTATAGTGCCTACAATGGCATGAAATGTGTAGAGTAATCTGATATGTATAGCCTAAGTAAATAAAGGATTTTTAATTCAATCTTCTATGCACTTTCTGTTAACTTCAGGTATGAGTACACATGGGCGAAATTTATTAAACTTGGAAAGACCACTCTCAGTCTTTCCAAGTTTACTGAGCGAGATCTTGCATTGTTCTCACGAGATTGAGTTTTTTTATCTCGATTTTTCGATGGAAAGATAGCCAGAATTAGTTTGGCTACCTTTCCATTGAAAAAAATTGAAAAATGGAGATCAAACAACTCGATCTCTAAAAATTGAAAAAAATCATGAGAATAAAGCAAGATCTCGATCAGTAAATTCGGAAACACCAAGAGCGATCTTTCTGAATTTAATAAATTTCATACTGTACAGTGCTCTGTTTTTGTTAACACATTCCACATAAATCTACTTATTACATCACTTATTCTTTATTGCACATCCCACATTACATGAATTCCATTTTTTATTCTATACTGCCCTTTCTGTCTCTTCCTCTAGTTTTAAAACGATTTTTTTTAAAAATGACCATATTTGAATTTGATCTTGTTGACACATTAGAGAAGATGCATATCAGATTCAAATATTCATATAGTTCATTGTAATTAAAAATGCAATTACTGTGTTTTCATTCACTGGCACTTTAACATAAATATTATAGCTAACAGCCATCTACTCCTTGTTAATTGAAACACGCAGGCTTAATTGGTCATATCTACTAAAATGTCTAGCCAATTATCCATTCTCTCTCTGAATAGCCATTAAATTAAAGGTACATCGATTTCATTCAAGATATTTATGGTTAGTAATGGATAATGTAATGATATGATCATTTTTCCTAAAATCAATATAATCTTCATTCTGGAAAAATAAGAACAATTTAAACATTGAACACTTGTTACTATCCCAAACCTTAGCATTGTGTTGGATAAATGTAAATATAAAAGTCGGCAGTCATGGGGGTTTCCAAGCAACTAAGAAAACAAGGAAGGGATTGTCTCTTTGCACATGTACGTAAGTGCAGGTTCCAGTGTCTAAAGTTACACAAAACCCTCACATATCCATACATAGGTCATTTTGACCTATTTGATTCCTTTTCCTTCCTTTCCATTATTTTTGTATTCGCTGAACTTTTCGATTCCATGGATTTAAAAAGAAACAATAAAAATTCCACAATATCGGTAAAAGTCAATTATTTGGGGGTTATTCACTAAGGTGTGAATTCGACTGTCGAATTCACAAACAGCGGATTCCCATAGCAAATCCGCTACAATTTCCCCATTGTAAAGTCGCAACAATTTTTTAAAGTTAAGATTGCGACAATTTTCCCATAATAAAGTCGCAACTGCGACAATATTCTCATTACATTGCGACAGTAGCAGCCTATTGCAACTGTCTTTATCTGGCGAATTCGCACCTATATGCAACAATTCGGACTTTAGTGAATAACCCCCAATACTTATAAATATCAGTTCATCAAAATAGGCGCACTTTGCATAATTTTAAATGCATTTTTCCTTGTTGCATACAGATATCGGTGGTATTTCTTAACCTAAAAAACATCTGACTTAGAAAAAATGACCGAAATAGGCAAAGCAATTTGACAGAAAGGCTTTATAAATTGTAAATATGGTAATCTCGATCATATTTCACCACTTTTAACAAGTGGAAACATTTTTGACTTTTATATAAACAGTACAGGTGACTACAGGTCATTTTAGTATCGGTAAGCTATTCGATGTAATGCAGAAACTATTTATATTGGTATTGTAGTACTAAATGTATAGTGTAATCTCTTTTAAAGGACTGGTAACACCAGACTATCAAATGACTATTTCATTAAAATTAATATTAATATTATTATTATTTGGATTGTGATGGTAATTATTCCTATAAAGTACCATTAAAAAAATATATCATTTTTGAAGTTTACTCCCTTTATTAGATTGTGTCATCTCACTTTCTTTTTGATAGCAGCAGTAAAATTGGGCTTTCTGGGACACTTCATCAATGTAACTATTATTGAAAGTTCCACAGAAAACAATAGGACTAGGAGGGGTTGTGAACCACAAAGAGGTGAGCAGGATTTATCTTTTTCTGTTACTACTGGTCCTTCAATTCCATTTTACTCCTCTAAATCCAGCCCAAATTTGACTCATGTGCTGTGAGCTATTTATAGGGTTCCCCAGGTCCCTATTTATAGCTGAGGAGTGGACCTGTGCCAGAAATGCAGGAATTTTGTCTCTTTATATTCTCTATGCCTGTTTCTGATTGGATAATTGCATCTCAGCAATTAACCAATCAAGAAGAGGCTTGGGGTAGAAAAGGTTACTCTCAGGCAAGCCTTTTATACTCCAAGCCAATTAGAGATTCCCCACCTAGCATAGAACTAAGCGAGGGGTAATGTTGGGAGGTTGAGGGGGTCTAGGGACCCCTACTAGATGAGTTTTACTTTGTTTAAATTATTTCCATAGTGCTAATATTACAGAAGTGCTATAGTAATAATTGTGTTTTAAATCAGAACCACTTACATGCCGGTTAATGATTATTAGCACTGGATGGGGATGTGATGCTGAAGGGAGGTGTGGGGGTTCTGTGGACCCCCAGTGTAGGGATTGTTAGTGCGGCAGCAATAGCAGCAGGTATCAATATCCATATGTATATCGATATCGTTAAATTTACCACATACTTCTCTGTCATAACATAAACAACGCTGCTTGATAACTAGCGAACAGCGAAATGACCAAAATCTGCCAAAATAACGTCGATAACTGTTGAAAACGGCGATCATGAGATTTTCGACTTTAGTAAATATGCCCTTTGTTTGTACAAGAGCAATGGAAATGATGTTTTAAATTAGGATATAATAGATGAAGGTGGACATATGTGCCTGGTAGGGGTATCTAGGCACCATTTAAACTGGAGGATAGCTAGGATTTCCTATTCTTTTTTTTTTTTTAAAGGGGAACTAAAGGCTCAGTCTAAAAGTGTTTCTGAAAGGCAGTTAAATATTTACTGATCACTTTCTTTCCTCCATTGCTGCCTCCTGCTTTTGAAGCAAACTCAAAAGCAGTATTAATCCATAATGATTTTCAAGAGGAAATAGGAAGTGATTCTACAACTTTACAGCAATTGCATTTAATAATATGAGTTAGCTGTAAACTAGAAAACAAATACTAGATATAATTTCTGCTTTGCTTTAATTAAGCAGCCGGATGAGTTTTCTGTGTACAGTTTCTCTGATAAGGTCTTAAAGGCTAGCACATGTGAGCTTTTTTATTGGATAGAGTGGCAGCACTACCAGTATACTTACCTCATCGGATGGATTATGGAAATCATCGAATGGATAATAGTTAGCCATGACGATTATAACTATTTAAACCATAGCCTGCAACAGTGTAGTAATAGGTAATAAGTAATTAGGTATAACCCCAAGCTCTAAACCCACTTACAGTGAAAAGCATTCCTTAGCTATAGACCATGCCTCAGTCTTA
>WMED01022215.1:0-11725 GCA_019650415.1 Pipa parva | reverse complement strand
TCATAAATATAGATACAAAATATTTCCTGGAACGTTTACAAATTCATGCAATGTGGTAAAATTAGAAGCAGCTTAAGCGTAGCTGTGAACATGTGTGTATTACCAGTAAGAAAAGCATATGTAGAAAATATTCTAAAGTTTACAGAAATATATATATAAATATACAGTATATTCCATTGCTGTTGTTATAACAGTCGCAGAGCAATCTTTATTTCAGTTAAATGGCTTCAAAGTCCCTACTTATTACTGCAACAGCAACAACATCACACAGGGACAATCTCCCTGTGTGACATCAGCCAAAGAAATTGCAGCATTAACAGTCAGCATAACACAATCAACAAACTGTTTAAAGAGAGGTCACTGATAAGAAATTAGATGCGGTGCTTAGCACTTGCTAGTAATACCTGCCATCATTTCTATCCTAGTTCAAATGATCAGTAACATCAGCAAAGCGTACAAAAAAAATCAAAAGTAAAAAAGAACACTTTGATAGGTGCAACTTTCTACAAAAGCACTTCATAATGGAAATATTTAAAGCACAGCTGAAATAAAGCAGGCTTGCAACAAAAAAAAACACTGTAAATATTTAGGCACTCGTAAAACATAACAGTTCTGTCTACAACAAAATATTGTTTAGTAAAGTTCTGCCATTTCTGAACATGGAAGTAAAGATCTAACTGAGGACGCAAATGTCCTAAATACAAAGTGGAAAATCAGAAGTTAAGTTACCTGAAATTATATTTCTTTCTCCTTTTTTTTTTTTTCATCTCAACACAAATCTTCATTCTCTTCTTTTGCCTCTACTCACTCTTTTATCTTCTCTCTTCTTATGAAGAGGTGATCTTGCATAATCCAAAGAATAATGTAGACTATTGCTATAGAGGCATTGCTTAACCACTACCTCTCTATAAATCAGACTAATGGAGCCAGTAGATTAGATTGATCTATTCTTTGCCTCCCTCTCTCACTCTATGTGGTTTCTTTACACATTTTACAGACTTCCTTGCTGGGTAAGTAATCCAGGCATTTTCTCTCTAAAGTAAGTGATTTTAATTCTAACTTTCCTTAACCAGTCCCCCCATTTCTTTTTTTTTTTTCTCTGCTTGTTGCATTTCTGTTATTTTTCATGTGGATCAATGTGTCATTTTTTTTTTTTTTTTTTTGTAGAACTCATCTAGATACAGTCTAGCTCGGAACACAGTTGTCTGATTCAAATCTTCTGTAACAAATCAGATGACATCTAGCGTGATATTACAACTCACAACGACAGTTCACTTATCCCTTCGAAAGAATCAATTCTCCCACAATGCATCTGTCAGACAACTTTCACTCAGTGATAGCAATTTTTTCCTGCTGGCTGACACTGTAATTGCTCTGAAATTTTCAATGAACGTTTTACGAGATCTCCCCTGAACCATGATGAAAATCTTAACTTTTTCAAAAAAATGAGCAGATGACAGAAAAAGAAAAAAGAATAAAAGGGGTCTTTCTTTCTTTCGAGCCCTGCTTGTTGAAGTAGGAATTCTTTCAGGTAATCAGCAAACTGTTGAATAAAGGAGAGATTACTTTCTATTTATTTCATCAATCAGAATAAAGGCTCAGCTTCACAATGCTCTATACAAGATAAATGTTTATTATAACTTCCCTTCTTTATTGTAGGGTTAGACCACCTTGAGTACACAACAAAACAAAAAACAAAACAAAAACAACAAAACAACAAAAATAAAAGATTTATAATTTTATGAAATAATTATCTGTCGTAGGAAGTGTTAATAAAGAGCTTGCATTTATCTATGCTCTGTTTGATAACATATTACATGCCTATACTATAAATCTCTTATAAACTGCTTACATAGGGATGTTCCAAGTGTACTGGTAAAAATGATCATCATGACCAATACAGGTAATTTTAGTTTGCCAATGAGCTGCATTGGAACAGAGATACTGTCATGGAAGATCAACCTAGGGACTGATCCAATGTTCAGGACATCTGCAAATATCCGTTTGGTTTGACTACAATGTGTGTGGCTAAATGTGCGATCTTTATAGGACCAGTAACACCAAAAATACAGAAAGCATATACTGGAGGTATGCTATCAATAACTATTTTTTATTTCTAAATAGCTTACAGTTTTTGTAAGCACGGATTGAATATTTAGTAACTATAAATGCATTTTGATGAGTTTTTAACTTTTTGTGTTACTGTTCCTTTAAGACTTCCCCCAGCTTAAGAATTGTTTCAAAGTGGGCGAGAGATGTCACCTCAGTGCATCCTTACATTTTTCCAATGACGGGTAAATCACTAGTGTCATCCAGGAAACTCTCAGTACGGTAACCATTGTAGTTCAATACTGGTAGAATTTTTGCAGAGATCTTAACACAATTGTTTGTCAGGTAACTTATGAAAGGTCTTAGGAAGGAAAGCCTCATTCAAATTTAGGTACGGCCATTACTAAGCCATACATACCTGGAATAACATCTAATACTGTATTGCTATTTTTTTTTTTTTGCCATGCTTTGTGCATTCCTTTTCATGGCCACAGAAAATGTTGTTAGTCATTTGGTAAGGAATCCGGAGAAACCAATATGAAAGATTAAAATCTAATTTCGAAGAGTCACTTGCAAAAAATTGTTAAAACCACTAAACCAATAACTTTAATTAGCACACCAAGGATAATCAGATGTCAATGTCACTCAGAATTCACCGGATTCCATGCATTTTCAGGATGCTGGCGGTGCTGCATAACATAAATTATCCTATTTGTTTCTACAGTTTAAGATTAGGCCTGTGTATTGGCAGTTTCACCCCCCCTTTCAAAATAGATGAACTTTCTGGCACAATACAACATAATTTGTCCCATCTGCCTAATACACCAGTGTTAGAGATCAACTGCATGGAGTTTGTCTGTTCTCTCTGTACTTGTGTGAGATTCCTCCAGGCACTCCAATTTCCTTCCACACTCCAACAACCTACTAGGTTAATTGAAACCTGACTGAATCGGTCCTAGTCTGTGTTTGTCTGTCTATATGTGTGAATGTATGGGGAAACTAAATTGTAAGCTCCACAGACACAGGGACTATAATGAAAGGTTAAAGGCTGCAGAAGATGTTGAGGCTTTACAGATATGCACAGTAAATAAAATACATCAATAATAACATTTTCTGTTGTTGCCCCCAACAGGTGGGGATAATTATCTGCAATAGTTTGTTGGAGATGGAAGAGTAGCGGTGCAACTACTGTATGTGTAGATGTTTATTTCCATTAAAAAAATGCCTTATTTAACAGCACCCTCTTCAGGATCCTTAGTACTGTACCCAAGGCAGATAACCTTCACATTCATAGTCCCAAGCCTGGTTGTGTGTGTGTGTGTGTGGGGGGGGGGGGGGGGGGGGGGGGTTGGTGGACCTCAAATGTCCTTCATATGCAGAAAAGAACTCAATTTTGTTAGTAAACAGAAAGCAAATTAAAATAGGGTCCACATTCCCGCCTTATTTAAATGGACTTTTAGTGTAATGTTTTTTGCCAACTGAAGATTCCCCTTTGATGATTACAAAAGACGAAAATAGTGGAATGATTTGGTACATTTCATTTGAACACTTCCAGACTGCGCTGTTAAAACAGTTTGCAATGGGAGTTCTGGGAATTACACTGTTAATACCTGAATGCGCACTGCACAAATTGCTCAGGAGCCTGTTCATTGTAGCAATATTTATCAGTTCACACGCAATACAAAATCTATGCCATGGGGCAATCATTATTCTGGAAAATACAGCTCCTATTATCAGTAGGCATTTAATAAATGCAATACCCATGTATTCTATCCAAAAAATCAAAAAGTCCTCTGTGTTTGCCTTCATCCACACAGCCTGCAATAAGCACAGCACACCCTACTGCTTTTCCCTGCTCTATTATTCTTCACTTTGGGCTGTCTATCTTATAGATTTGCGTTCTTTTTCCTCCCATACATACGCTTACAATGTATATAATAGATTTATTTAAACAAGTAATTCACTCTTTTCCCTTTTGTCAACATTGTTTGTTTGCTCAGGTAAAGAACTGAAGACACTGTAAATATAAATATGTCTAACCTTTGGATAAATTGTTTCCCAGTCTGTCTCCAAGTTAAGTAAGCTTTGCTTGCATCTGCCTTTATTTATATTAAGTCAGCAGAGTGAATTGACTCCTAGAGTCTACATACAGCATTATTTTTAAGAGAGAAAGGGGGAGGGAGGAGCATCCATATTGCGAAGCTGTAGCGACTGAAGTTTTTTTTTTTTTTTCCCCTTTTCAATTCTCTGTACAGAAATATAGCTTTATGGGAAGAAGGAATAAGTGGAAGAAGCTGCCATTTGTAGCAGGAGCGAAAAATCAATAGGTGCTCTGAAGCTGTTATTGATAGTTGCATTAGAAGCACTATCCGTTATTACATTTATATGACTGTTCACTTTGGAAATGTTATCTCTAGAAAGCTGAATTTATTTATCGTCATTACATTACATCCGTGACATCAAATAATGTATGATAACTGATAATTCATTAATGTGCTGCTGGCATCACCAAAAAAATAGGCCTGACGGAGTCAAATGATGTTAAAAATGACTTTTTCTCCTTCACCTTAAGCAGACTTCACACATTTTTGCTTGTATTTATCAATTTTCCAGCCGTCCTTTCTGTGTTTATATGGCTTTGTTTGAAATGGGGATTGATTTTGTCAGCCCTCGGATAGATCTTGTATTTTATCCTAATGATGTCGAGGATCACATCATGGTTTAGAATTTATTTAAAAATCTTTCTCAGTAGGTTACATTCTTGTCTGCAGAAGCCCTGCTATTTATTGTTCCATGTTACTGTCAGGTCCAAATTTCAAGGGCGTTACCATTGCTGCAGACCTAATTTACTTCTGCAAGCCTTTACATGTTACAGAGCTTTGTTTGAAAGGAAAGAAAAGAACTGCTGCAATTTTAGAAAAGGGGTTAGGTATCAAGGTATCAAAGATGTGATTGGCATGCATCAAAACCTTTAATCTCCTGTTTATCCTAACAGTTGTGTACCAGAATCATTTTTAATAGTTGTATGCTATTCAGAGATGTTGTAAAGCGAAACACAACCTTATTTGTATTTTATAAATACACTAGCCTGGAGATTGCAAATAGCTGACTGCTTGCTTTTTTTCCGTTTTTGTTTAAAATAATGTTATGCCTTTATTCAAAGGCTTTCATTGCCAGTAAATAACACAGCTGACCCACTTTTACATAAGAGTATTTTTATAGCACTGTTAGGTAACAGAGCAGCAATCGACATTTTATAGATATGTATGTATGTATGTATGTATGTATGTATAAATAGCAACAAATCCAAGCACATCTCCTTAAATAATTATACACCCGGATGCTGTCCTAAAATAATTAAACAAATAAGAGCAAAAAAAAAAAATTGGCACGCACTCCTGGGTCTTTAAATTAATTAAAACAGACAAAAATGTATTAATTCATAGTTAAAAACATATAAGGATGCATAAAGTATATAGCTCACGTATCGCCGCCCCCCCCCCCCCTCGGCCCTTGATCACAGCCATTCAGAAGCAAAAAAGAAATGAACATGTATGTATGTATGTATATGTATGTAGATTTTTATTTATAAGGTGCCACAAGGTTGCGCAGCACTGTACAATCCAGTAATAATACAGACAAGTGTAAAGTGCAGAACAAAGAACAAGTGAAGTAAAATACAAGCATATAATCAAGAAAATACATCACTCAAACTGCCAGGTCATGATTGAAACAAGAGGATAGAGGTCCCTGCCCTATAGAGCTTACAATCTAAGTACATAAACAAATAGGAGGGTAACAAGTGCAGTAGCATAAAGTGACAGTTCAAAACTACCTCTGCACATATACACATTGGCTTTAAAGAGAGAATATGGGATGATGGTTGGATTATCAGGATTGCTGTAATAAAGATTACCTTAATCATACATATCTTATTAGACACTGTTTGAGAATGCGACAGTTGAATTTGGACTTTAGAGAATAACCCTCTTAAAGTGTAAGTAAAGTTATTGACCAAACTATACATACATATTATATTTATAATGTATAAAGATAAACTTAAGCATTTAAAAGTAAAAACTATTTTGATTTTTGAGTTCTCACCTCTTAATCCTGCTGCATTAATCCTAGAGCCTCTCTCTGTAACTTTCTCTTCCTGGTTAGTGCCCAGAAGCCCCCCTCCCCCTAATGAAGTCACACAATGACTCATTCTGCTAGTGCATGCTTAGTAATCTGATACTTTACTTTCACTGCATAGGCCCTACAGTACTGAATTCCAACACTGTCTGTGTCAGTTTTTAAGGCAGAGAATGTGAGAGGGGTGGGGGCGTGGCCTCATACTGTACAGGAAGGAGGAATATTTTACAGAGGGATTACAAGTGCTGCAGAGTGAAAAGTTGAGTGAGAATTTTACTAATTGTTTTCTCACTTTACAATATTTTAATGGGGCAATCTTCATAAATAGGGTTTACTTACACTTTAAAGACTATCCTGATAAAATTTGTTAACTGCACCTTGAACCTTTTTAGCAGTCATCCATTGGAAAGTTTCTACTACATTACTGTACTATTATTGATAAACATAAACAATTATTACAGAGAAACATTATTCACTCTTTTTTTTCTGATATCCAGAAAGTTTGATATATACAATTTTTACCCAAATCTTCATTAGATTATACTCCCATAGACTGGCAATATCCTACTCTAGTTAAAAATTACACAAATAGCCCTTTCACTGGGAATAAGACATTCTTTGTATAATGCGTAGATATTTTTTTTTTAATTTTAGACAAAAGTCCACAGAGGGCATTTCAAAGAAGCGATTTTCCACTGATACATGAGTCTCTCCTTATAGGAACCTTAAAGGAAAATACATGTTTAATCAACTTCAAAGCTTTATTTTGGCACCAGGTACTGGATTTTCATTGTGGAGAAACTGAATAAGATTAAATTTTCACTTTTCCATGACAACTGTGTATCCCCTTTATTTAAAGAATAGCGTACAAAAAAAAAAAAAAAAGACAATAAATAAATAAAAGCGACGGGAATACAAATTGTATCTATCCTGCCATTTTTTTATTATGAGATAGTTCATCACTTTGAATTGCAATGTAACTGGAAGAACCATTTCAACTGTCTTCCAAACATATTGCAAGTTGTAAGGGAAGTCATCTTAATGGAAGCATTTATAGAGCCTCAAACTAAACAAGCTACAAAAAAAGGAGGCTCCTATAGTCAGTCACCTTTTTAATGGTATGTTATTCTCTTACTTCCATAGAAAGTCAGTAACACCAAAAATAAAATTTGCTCAAATGTATATATAGTTACTTTTTCCAAAAATTCTAAATTGTGGATATAAAGTATGATATTTAACTATTTAGCTTTAAAAAATGTGATTTATGGCAGATCTCCTAAAGCACAACAGAAAACAATAGGACTGGAAGAGGCCTGTTTAACAACAAGACTGCTATCAGTAAAGATAACAACAGACAGACAGCAATAAAATTCATGATTTCAACTTCAAAGATACCATTTTTACCAGTGCAGTATTTGAATAACTGCCATGCCAAGCCTAATGAGAATTTCTGTTTTGAAGTCTTACTGGTCCTTTATCATACTAAGGGTAAGTTTAGCATTATATGTTTTTACCAGTTTCCCCACTGAACCTTTCAGTTTTTTATTTTCTACTTGATTAGTTTATTTACAAAATTTACAATGAAACTGCCCATTTCCATGAAACGAATTGCATGCTTTGCATACTAATTTTGCTGGTGCAAATTGTTATTTTTCTACAAATATTTTATTTTTGTTTCCTAATATGGTAAACATTTTAGCTACTAACATGACTATGCCTCAAAATGGCAGTCAAGACGTCCCAATCATAGCAGATTTACAAGTAAATGATAGCTTTTATAGGTACCCCCAGGATGCACCGCTGCTCTCATCCTGGTCCTTGTATAAGTGAAGGCATACTGTACCTTAGCTTTCATATCACTTTCATGCTGCAAGAAAGTTGCCACCTTCCCTCCCCATTATTAGTTGTTTTCTATTGTACTGTATTATTACATTAAAAAAAATAATAGGTTGTTAAGAAGAATGCAACAACTAAGAGGCAACTTTGCACTGACAAAGTTCTTTCATTTTATATCTTTGGATAGTTATTGCTGTGCTGGGAGGCAGTAGCCTATGACTTTGGGTTTCTTCGTGGTCAGTCAGAGACTCTTGTGCTTAAGTGTTCTTATTTTGTACAAGTTGTTAGATACAAGTACTGGCAGAATGTTTATACTAGGTTTTTTTAACGTCAATAAAGCTTTGACTATCTTTTCTACCAATACTGAATTAATTGTCCTTATTTCTATTGTATATTAGTAGTTATATGATGAGGTCTGCCTTCTAGGTTGCCATTCTCAATTTGTTTATTGATGCAAAGTGCAGTGAACATTTATTTGCAGTGTAACTGAAACAGCAAAACTGAATATTCAAAATGAATTGCCCAAACAGGAATCACCCGTACTACATTACTGATTTTTAGATCATGTTCTTTTGTATTAATAAGGTACACAATTTACTTAATGTGACAGCAGTCACAAACTGCTTTGACTGTGTTTTAACAATCAGAAAATGAATCTACCTAATTGCATCCAAAGACAGTGTATACAGTATACCTGCATGATATCAGACTGTAGAATCTATTCCCAAAAATAGGGGTTATGCGATTCATAGCATCCAACCGTATGTTTTTTCAATTACTCCAACTGCCAAGAACTCCAATCCAATGAATGATCTGTTTCTATGGGTTACAAAACCAAGGCAAGTTTCTACTTTTATTTCTAAACAGATCCCAATGCCCAACTGTGCAAAAACAGATTACATATACTGTCGTACTTCGGATCATTTGTAACAACTCTAAACATGTTGAAGAACCTATCAGTGCTCTAACAGTCTAAGAATTGCCCATAGTAATTTTCACTCCCCATTAAAAAAATACCAACATGGATTATATTTGATTTAAATTATGTTTAATGCATGTTCATGGTTTTGCATTTATATGGCAACCAATATGCACTGCCCCTAGAAACATTGTCCAAAATTGGCCTATTTTAACGCCCTTCCTCGCCATTTTGGCATTAATCTTCTTTCCAACCTTCAAGAAAGTAAAATTTTTCATGCATTTGTGGATACTGTATCAGACCGTAAGTCAACAACATCCATACTCAGTCTTACTGATCTACCTTTCAACTTCAGGCTCAACAGGAGCTACAACAGAAACATCAGTAGTAACCATTACTTTTTGACTAAAATTTAATATTAAACTGCCAGAGCTTGTCGAATTTTTCCTGGCCACAGACAGGGGCAAAGTAGCCTTTGTCGTGTATCTCATACAAGTCAATTATTTTTACAGCTCAGCTCAGAAAGTATCCATTGTGGCCCTGAAGTTATGGTGCCCTCAACCACTGAGATACTATTGTGTAGAATTATCAGTGTTAGGTTTGCCCAACAACCCATAATAACTAATCAGATATTTATTTTCCTACGTCTTAAAATATTGGCAAAGTAAAGGCTAATCGGTTTGGTGGATTTTAACAAACGTTTCGGTTATTAATTCATTCTTCTGAATATTTCTTTGTCAGTCTTCCTCTAAAGAATGGCTTTATATTGATTATCATAAATTATATATAGTCTGCCTAGCTAAAGTTAAAAGGTTAATGGTTAATCTCTTTCACCATGACTTTCAGTTGTATCTTCCATTTACTTATTAAATAGAATACATGTGCAACAAAAAAGCTAATCGTTAGCAGAAGATAACCATATTGGAAGCATTAGTTTGTGTATGGAAATAAATAAATCTCTTGATGAGCACAGCAAAAAAAAAAACTTATATACACACTACAACAGAACTGGAATATGTAAACATTTAATAAATGCATAATAACCTATTATTAAACAGGATATCACGGGTCTTCTTCATCTGAAATATAAAGTATTTGTCTGTGTTAAAATATTCTTAGTCTCTGGTCTGAAAGAGATTAATATATTTCAGTGCAATATAGTTCAATTACCAGACTCATTTATCAGCCGCGGAGATGTGAAAGTATAGGTTGAGGTTACAGTGGCACTAAGGGTTTCTTCATCACTTCAATATCATCGCCTTAAAAGGCACTGACCAGAATAAGTAGATGACCTAATTTCAAAATTATTATAGTACCAAGAACTCAGTCTCAACATTATAATTCATTTCTAGGGAATATTTCAAATTTATTATCAGTTTCCTGAGGTATAATGGCTAATCGTTAAGGATAGGCACTTTAACATAATCTGAATACACATTTCTCCATAGGTAATGTAGCAGTTGGTGCATTAGCATTATTGACTAAGGTACATTAAGTTTCTTCACTAATACTTAATGGAAGGTTAATGTAAAAGTCATAAGATTAAATGGCTTTTACTTAAAAGAAGTATATTGATTAAAATAACTTAGTGGGATTCTCAAAGCTGTTGAAATAAAAGTAGTAACACTTTTTTTTTAAATTATTTTAGCAAAGAAAAGTGCAAACTATTGGGCCATACAGACTAATCTTACTGGAAATTAGAGACCTAATTGTATATGATGCTGCAATTACTTGACGTTGCTACAAAATTGATATTTTAGATTGGAAGGGAACAAATTATTCAGTTGATTTAAAGACCTTATAATAGGTCACCAGACATTTTTTTGCAGTGACCTGTATTTTATATTGTAATCATATTAAAAGTGGAACTAAAGGCAAAAACTATATGTTTATTATTTCAGTATTAATGCCAATATTTTATGTTTTTGATTTATCCTATTATTTTATTGCATTGAATATTTTTCTCCCCATTGTATCCTAACAGCAGGAATCACAGTGTTTCCTTTGAAACAACATGTATTGCAACAAGCAGATTGTGGGGGTTATTCCGTAAAGTCAGAATTCGACTGTCAAATTCTCAAAAACAGCGAATTCCCAAATCCGCGACTGTGACAATTCTCCCATTGTAAAGTCGAGGCCATGACAATTTTAAAGCTGCGACTGCAACAATATTTCCATAGTAATGTCATGACTGCGACAATATTCTCATTATAAAACCGCGACTGTGGCAGTAGCAGTCTATTGTGACTGTCATTAGCTGGCAAATTCACACCTATATATGACAATTCGGACTTTCAAGAACGTATGTTCAACTTATATTAATCTCAGCATTGGGTAGATAGTAAATAATTCTAAGAAAATGACACATCAATAATAATAGAAATGTAAAAAGTTTTGGGGATAGTTATCATAGTCATTTAGTTCTTGTGCTTGTTTGAAATGACATAAAACTTCCACATACATATTTATTACTCCATATGCTGATCTCCATTCTTATGCCCCTGGCCAATGCTAGAAACTGTCACCTGAGCAGATCTCCACTTTAATACAGTGAAGTTGCACACAGAACACCTTTCTCTGGTAGAACAGGTTTTATATTATAAGAAAAAGACAAGACGGAGGGTAAATATTACTATAGTAACATAGTAACATAGTTTATAAGGCTGGAAAAAGACACAAGTCCATCCAGTCTATTTTCCTAAATTGTTGATCCAGAGGAAGGCAAAAAAACCCATGAGGCAAGAGCCAATTATATTCATATTAGGGAAAAAATTCCTTCCCGAC
>WMED01022213.1:0-11726 GCA_019650415.1 Pipa parva | reverse complement strand
TAATGCGCTCAGTGGAGTCTAGTGACCGCGGGTGTATTAATGCGCTCAGCGGTGTCTATAAGTGACCGCTCGCCGCACGTTGTGTGCTTACAGGGGACTAGTTCCAGCCGTACAGTCCGCCTGCTCTTCCCGCACTCGCCACAGTAACTACTTGTTATTTCTCTTTATATTAAACTGTTTATTTACAATGAGAACATTATTCCTGTCAGGAGAGGCCGGGGAGACTACAGCGACAGACGGGCTGAAATCTGCGGGCGCGCAGCGTCCACCATGGAGGCCCCGGTGAAGCCGCGGATGCGAGGGCAGAGGCAGGCGGGAGAAATAACAGCGAAGCTCCGGTTAAAGCAGAGGCTTTTATGAAGCAGTGAGAAGCCGGGGGAGGCCCTCTGAGTGCCGGGGGAGGGTGGGTGTGGAAGTCCGCTCCGTGTTTTGCTCTTGCTCCCTCCCTCCTTCCCTTTCCCCCTCCTCCGCCGCTTTTGCTCCTGAACTCCAGCCCCCCTCTCTATCAGCCTCTCACTCCGTCTCAATATGTCTCAAGATGGCGGCCAATGCGGGATCGATGTTTCAATATTGGAAGCGCTTTGATTTACAGCAGCTGCAGGTCAGCCTGGTTTTCTCTCCCCCGTTTCTACCTCACCCTCTCCCGCTCTTTCCCCGCTTCCTAACCGTCCGCTTCGGTGCTCTCTACTCGGCCCGGGACTGGGGCTAAACCCACCGCTTTCCCGGCCGCTCTCATTGATAACGTTTTATCAGAAATTGATCCTCTTTGTTCAATTCATCGATCAGCCAAGATGGCGCCGGGCTCTGTGGCGCCGCTGTTCTCTCCCTCTCCCGCTTCCTCTCCCCCCTGCTTTAACCACGGACTCGGCTCGGTGGGGACCCCCTCTTGTACCCCGCACCTTGACACCTCTTCCAAGTTTTATCTATTTTTTATTGTACTTTTTTTTTCTCGCTTCGTTCTTTTATTGAACTTTGCTAATTTTCCGCTGGTTGTTTTGCATGATGATGCCGCTGGTGGCGCTGTGGTGCCAGGCTGGGCTGCTTCCCCCGCTCTTTCCTTCCCCCCCCCTTCTCTTTCTCTCTACATCAGCCTTGCTGTAAGCTCTACACTGGAGAGAACTGTGAGCAGCAATCACAAGGCAGCCCCTCTCCCTCTCTCCTTCTCCTGGATTCATTTAAATTCTCCTTTAAATGAAGGAACTTTTTTTTTTTATATAAAAGGATATTCATTAAACAAAACCACTATCTAGATCAGTATTTTTAGTGTTTTTTTTATTTTTTATATAAGTATTGTAACAGGTCAGGTGGTCAGTTCATTCACTTGTGTATTTTTATAGGATTTTGTGTCTTGTTTTTTTTTTGGATGTTTTTTGTTTTTGTAAGGGAAACTTCAGATGGACCAGTTATTTGTTATTGGCAGAGATGTCCTAGGACTTTTTATTGTGGAAGTGAAGTGTTTTTGAAGCTGTTTAGTCATGCTATTTTCTCTATTTTGTAAGATGTGTTCTTTGCCTGTTGGGTTTGAAGAAAGGGGTGCGCTTTTTAAGAAACCTTGATAAAAGGGGAGAGCCTTATTATGTTCTGTCTACCTCATTCCTATAATGTGTTCATTTCATTCTGTGAAGTCATCTAGACCTTGCTTATCCCATCAGGTTTGATGCAGGTAACTGATGACTGTAAAAAATAGAATCTTTATCTGTAATTGCTCTTCTGTTTATTCATCCCCATTGACTTTCTCCATCATGTCTCTCTATTTGGCAAACTTTTGGAAAAGGTTTATGATTTGATATTTTAATTTTTGTGAGATGCTCCACATAAACTTTCCTATTTTATTCATTATACATGTCAGCTTTTCCAGCTATATCTTTATTACCTCATTTAACAGATTTTGTTTCTGGTTTATTGTTTCGCTGTACCCTTTTGGAGATGACATCTTGAAATTGTGTAAAACTGTCTGTAAATGGCATTAAAATGCACTTTTAAAGAAATTTGTGGCAGTAGAAAATCATGTTTCTGAAAATTTCACAAAATGCTTATAACTTATATTTTATACAAATTATTTCTAGTTTTCGCTTTCTAAACCATTCTTTGCAAAAGTGTTACAGCTCTGTCAGGGAACATTAGGTATCAGCCTATACTACCTGCTTTACATAAAATTAAGATACAGGTGTATTTTTTTTTCTCTTGGCGTGAAACACCACATTTTACATATATTTACTTGGCAGCAATAGCGTTCAATTTGGTTGATGGGATTTTCATGCCATTAATTCAACCTACGTTTTTGTTTGTATTTTCTATCTCCATAAACAGCTTTCTTGTTGTGAGCCCAAGCAGTTCCTGTTATGTAAATGGCTGAAATAAGCTTGTATAAATTTGTTTCTAGTAGTCTAGTCAATTAGATCTTATGAAAGTCTTTTGAAACAGCTGCAAAAATAAGACTTATTTTTATGGATATTATGTGAGATTCTGTGTTTGACTCTGAGTCTAGCACAAATCTACTAGATTTCATTTGTCAAAAAAATAATTGATTTTTATTTAGGGGTTTTGCGATTGTTTCAGTTACCTATTAATATCTCAGGAAAATTTATTTTACACAATGGGTTGCTTTGTTGTAAATCTCGCCACATAAATTTCTTCTGTTCTGCCCATGTTTAATGCAGGGAGAATCTAATATAAATTATGCATTCTTTAAATTGCAGATTATTTCTGCCATTCATTGGACGTGGGTAGGAAAAATGTGTGGTAGCTGATCCCATGTAGGCTTCAAAATACTTAAGGCTTGAAAGCCTAATTAGAAATAATATAGTGTGAAATAAAATGTGTGCAACTTAATTATTCTATCTGAACAAATATGTAGGTGTGAAAGTCAAGCTAAGAATAAGGAAAACAGTCTGTTGCCCAGAAATAATACTTTTAGTAAAGATTATGAATTGCTTTTTGTCAACCACACAAAGATCTTTATTGTTTCTGTGTTAAATTGAAACTCATTAATTTTAGTCCATATATAGAAGGTGAAAGGTCCTATGTTTTATATGATTGTAGCAGTCTTGTTACATTGCTGCAAGGTTTGAGAAGTTCTCACAGAACAACAAATACTACTTCAGAGCAAACCGAGGGGGTAATTCAGGAATGATCGAAGTACCCTTGCGAAGCTTCTCATCACTTCGCCGACATGGGTACGCGCTCACTGGTCTCCTGCACTCTGAGATCAGCGAACACTTTAAAGGTACTTCGGCTCACCTCGCGACCACTCGAGTCGCCTCGCCGACGTACCTTTTAAAGTGTTCGCTGATCTCGAGTGCAGGAGACCAGTGAGCGCCTACCTGTCTCGGCAAGGTGATGAAAAGCTTTGCAAGGGTACTTCGATCGTTCCTGAATTACCCCCTGAAAGTTGTATTAGTTTATTGAATTGGACACAAATTACAGACCACTGAATATTTAAATGGAAATCTCTCACCAAATTGAAAAATGCTTTGGTGTAATGCAAGAATACACAGCTTCGTGATTTACTTCTAGTACCTTCTAATATTCTTATATTGTTTTATAGACTTTTAAAACAAGAACTTTTTCAATTCAGAGTTTATAATCTATCCCTGGAATACCTGGTGGAATACTGCAAAATGAGATCCAGATGCCAATTTTTCGGACACTTATTAAATTAGCAGAATCATTTTAGGAAGTTTTTACATACTGGAGCTTTTAGCAAATTGCAGTAAAGGTTGGCTGCCTGCTTTTTATAAACTCTGAAAAAGTGAGACTGTCCCACAAAATGTTTATTATATCTTTGCCTCTGATGCTAGTTTTGGGAGGGGGTCTGTTTACTGGTGCATGTTCTTTTGTTTTTTCTTGTTGGTGAGAGTAGGGAAAACTTGCTATATGCCAGCAGGATATTTAATATAACCTTTTCTGAAAGAAACAACTCTTTAATCAATAACTGCATTTGTTTTTATACTAAAATATGTATTTATAGCTTTCCTTATTATGTTAGTCTGTAAACAGCCTGGTTCTGTGCATTTGAAAAAAAACAAATCTGCTACAACTAGCAAAAACAACTGTTGCAATATACATGAAGACTTAAGGGAATATACCTATTAAGAGACTATAACAGTATTTTGCCATTATTAGTGCTTTCACCTTGTTTCTCACCCATTTTCAGCATTTTTTGGGGGTTGTGATGTGTTGCAGTGCACTCACTAAGATACAGTTATTGCTGTTTGATAAATATATATAGTTAAGTTGTAGAATGATTGCTGTATGTATCTAAAGAAAAGAATAGACGTGTGGTAAATGCAGGGTCCTTTTACCTAAAAAATACACCTTTAGAAACCTTTTTATCTACAAGCTTGAGTTGCGAGTCTCTTGTTTCAAAAACACAGTATTATCATTAAGCAAGGTGTACCTTTTTAGTTTTTTGGATTATTAAAAAAAATTATATTACTTTGTCAAAAGGCCAGAGGGCATTTCATAGATGCATTAAAATGTATCTCTACAAAGGCATCACTAGCCAATTCTAGATTCTGAAAACCATACAAACTTTGTATGGTGTCTCTTGCTAAGCCAAACAGTGGTACTGCAATCTTGCATTTTTTATTATTTATTTTTTTGGCTTACTTGGGAGCACGGTTTATTTTAGAGTCCGTGGGGCAGATTTCTGAAGGGGTAAATAGCATTTCTTGTTTGTTTCAAGGCACTGGGCACTTAAATATGGAAGATAACATTGTTAAAGTTTCAAAACTTAAGGCTGGGTTCACACGAGTGTATGATGCACAGTATATCATACGTTTGTGTAAAAAAAAAAAAAAAAAAAAAAAAAAAAAAAAACTAAAAAAAAACACGGCTTCATGGAAGCAGATGATACTTACCTAATTCTGGACACATGAGCGTATAATGCACATTATGCTGGGTCCGGAACGCTGTGTGTCGCATTTTGTCTAGCGTATATATAGGCCGCGCCCAAAATGTGACACACAAGAAGTGCTGTGAATGCTGAGGGAGCGATCACACTGTTGCTGGTAAGTACAATGGAAAAATACGCCGGAGCGTATTTTTTTTTCTGACACAAGTGTATGATGCGCTGCGCATCATACTCGTGTGAACCCAGCCATAAGGTGTAAAACTTGAAGTGTATTTTTACTCCTGTGTAGACATTTTCATGTGTATGATATTTTCCCATTTACTGCAGCATGTTATGACTTGGAGCATAGTTTTTAAGTAGTAAGTATTAGGCTTATTAGAAACAACTAATTATATACAAAATAGTGGGCATTGTGTGTGTGTTTTTTGTTGTTTTTTTTTTAATTGCTACTGGTCCTTAATAAAATCATGTTGATAAAGACTCACTGGGTGTTAAAAAGCAACTGAGCTGTTGATGGGTGTTTTGAGAAGAAAATAAAACACATGCAAGAAGACCGTGTGAATTTTTTTATTTGCTGTGTATGAAAAATTTCACTTTACTAGATATTACTAAATGAAATTGACATTTGGATTGTGTGCCACTTACCAGAGATGAATGCATTGCTCTAAAGTCAAAGTATACTGCAAGTCCTGTTGCCACTTTGTCCATAAACTTCTAGAATTGCTATAGAGATCACATGAGTAACTACTCTCTCACCATTTGCGGTGGGAGAATCCCAGACAAAGTTCATAAGCCATAAAACTATATTAAGTATCAGTTTTTATGAAACATAGTACTTACAAAATACAAACCAATAACAAAAGGAATAATTGTGTAGAAAGCACCTGTTATACCATCAAAGAGGAATAAAACGTTAAAATTGTCTGTCCCTAATTTGACAATTGTGTATCAGTTTTTTCACTGTATGGAAAAAGTTGGAATTAAATGCCTCCACCAGCAGTGATCCACTCCTCTACCTGACCTTACTTTTGTGGGGTAGCCACTCATGGAAATGCTGGCTGCCATGTTTTCACAAGAAAGCTGCTGGTGTGTGACTGGTCCTTGCTGGATGTCGCTGAAATAGATGTGACTTGGTAGGAGGGAAAACTACAAAAATCTCAATCACTCCTACCCAGTTTTATAAGGGCGAAATTTATTAAAGTCAAAAAGGCTGTTTTTGACAGAAAAAAATCGAGAATTGGAATTTTTCCAGCGATATTATGGATTTTCCATAGAAATAAACAGGTTGAAAAGTTTCGATAAAACTTTCAATTTCGGGGAAGAATACAATATTGGTAAAATCGTTATCGGCAAAATTTATTTGATATCGATATTTTCGATTTTATTTTCACCCATAGTGTAACTAAAAGGATAAGAATACTTTCCAGTAGAGAAGGGGTATGTCAATCCACTGTACAACACTGCTTACATGAACATTATGTATATGGAAGCATCACCACAAAGAAACAATTCCTCTGCTCTTATCATAAAGTAATTATGAAATATTCCCCACAATACATTAATAAGTCAGAGACTGGTTTGACCCACGTGTCATTGTCTGCTTAATGGACTTAAAACATATCTCTCCTGCTTCTAGTTACATAGCATCTTGTCAAAAGACCTGCATGGGTATGCAGCTATTCAATTTTGGAATTGTAGGGCAGCCAGTGCCACAGGAAATATTCTGCTAGTAGAATATAAATAAATCCTGGGAGTTCTAGTTTCAAACCAAGTGAAGAAGCTGAAGCTGGAACAAATACTTCAAGTTTAGCCATGCTTTCAAACTGAACAGTCAGCATGTTTAAAGGGAAGTTTTCACATGGAAAATGTTATACAATCATATAGTATATAATGTTAAGTACTATGGATTAGCATTACAGAATGACTTTAATTTTGAATAAAATAGGACTTTTTGTGCACGAATAAGGGATAATATTCCCATTTTTTGGAACCCACTTGTTAGTCCATCTCTCTTCCTCTGATGCAAACAGATCCTTATCCTTAACAGATTAAGGCTATGTTCACCCTAGCATATTATGAACGCTCCCTTGGCATTCATTGCTCTTCCTATCTGGCCATATTTTGTGCGCAGTGTATAGACGCCGGCCAAAGTGCAACAGTCAGTGTTCCGAATGCTGCGCATGTGTATCAAATGCTAGTGTGTCCGGAGCTAGGTAAGTACAATAGGGAATCCTTGAGCCGTATTTTTTTACGCTAGCGTATTATTCTCTGTGTATAATACGCTAGTGTGAACCTAACTTTAGGCTATATCGCTATAAATAAATAATTATTTTAATCAGCATAGCCTTGTGAGCATATATGTACAGAATCTGAGTAAAGATACCCGTGCAAATGTATAAAATGGTTAATATAGACAATTTTCTGAAAAATACATATCTCTGATAAAACCAGTGTGCAGAATTTATTGCAGATGGAAGATTTCAGAAAACATCCCTTTGATATATTTGACAAACCTTTTAGTAGGTCTGAAATATACAATGCATGAATTAACAACACTTGTGCACTTTTTCTGCATGGATATGTGAGGAAACCATCCCTAAAGTGAGGACAGAAAATTCTGGTAGTCTCTGCCAAAGGACAAGGAGTTGGTACTGGGCTTCCTTTATTTTATTTTTTTTCCACATGTCATCACTTCATTTGTGTTTTTATTTTTCTCTAGTTTTTTTTTTTTTTTTCATTCAGTGAACAGTTGTGTATTAAAGGACCCATAACACCATCAAATAGAACAGAAAATGTGTTGAGGCATGGCAGTTATTTGTTGAGAGCACTGGTAAAAATGATATCTTTGAAGCTAAATTTATATTGCTTGGTGTGTCTTCCTGTTTGCTGGTGGCAGCCATCTTTTAACCTGCTGGATAAACAAGTTCCAATCCATTCTCATTTTTTTCTATTAAAGTTTGATTATAGATATTCATGACGTTTCCCAGAAAGCCCAATAGATAAAACATGTTTGAAGTTAGCAACTAGAAGACTTAACAAAACCTATAAAAAGTAAAGAACTCTGCTTCAGAAATGACTTTTTACAACTCTTCATAGGAATAACTGCCATTCCCATCTGAATAGAAACTTTGTTTTCCTTGTATTATTGATTCTTTAACATTTATAGAATCCAGCTTGATTCCTTCCTATATATGTGGTTTCACTTTTTTCTTTTTTGTTTAGAGGAAAAATATAATTTGACTTGAGCTGGCTATTGCATAGAACCATGTATTATAATAAAGTTCTTCTTTGGTTCATGTTGAAGAAAAGGTTTTGCCATGTTTTTTCTTTTATTTTACAGTGTTTTAGTATTTAAAAAAAAAAAAAGAGGAAGTAATAAGCAGACAGAAAGTGAAATTTTAAGCCAGCTAATTTTGATCATTGGATGTCTTTCATTCTGCGAATCCTTTATTTTTGGTTTCAAAATCTATTGTTCTATGGTGCCCAAGCAATTGTGGCACTTGAGTAGATCAGCACTTAGGAACAGGCAGTTGTGGATTCAGCACACAGGGCATCAGGACACCTTCCTAAAATAAGCATTTGTAAAAGGAGCAGTAACACCAAGACCCTATTGACCCTATTCTTATTAATAATTGAACTTTACATAATAAATATATTGACTTGGGGCTAACAGCTCTTTGAAGCCAAAGTGCTTTATAATAATAATAAAAAAATGCTTTGCTTGATGGGTGTGTGATAAATGCTTTACTTGTTGTTATTAATCCTCTGTTAACTGTTTTTTTTTTTTTGTTTTTGTTTTTGTTTTTTTTTTCTTCTTGATATAAACCTGTCATAATAAGAATGGCAAAAGGAACAGTTTTATAGCTTGTGCCATGTGATAGTATGTGTATTCATTGCCTTGCGAAAGGTGGCTTGGCAGGTTGCTAGTACAGAGTTAAATGCAGTTCCTTTCTCTGACCAAAGTAGAAGCACCTTGAATAACTTTGCTGTTTGGCGCCAGAACTTTCCAAAGAACCTCTCTGATTTTTGAGTGTTCTTAGTTATTTTGCTTAAAGGTTAAAGATGCTTAATAATTTAATTTGTCCTATCTAAACCTAACTATAGACCCATAATTGACATAGGTAACTTGTGTCATGAAAGACACATTTTCATGGTACTGTTCAGAAATGTGGCCTTCAGCACAGGATACTTCAACAAAAAAAAAGCTTCAGTCTTGCTTCTTTTCATTAATCTAAGGCTATAAAACTTTTTGATATGCAAAAATAGAAAGGAAACAGCCAAAATAATTTATGTAAGTTTAAAAACCACACTTTACTCTGTGCAGCTTTCCTCTTGTTGGTTTCTGATAAAGTTTATTTTTAATGGGAGTGAATATGCTCAGTCATTTCTTATTTAAATGAGGTTGCTTGTTAATGATGTTGGGCATGATGACCTTTGCATTATATATATTTAAAAGAAAAAAAAAAAGCTCCATTTATCCACCAATTGATCTGCAAATTGGTTTACTAATAAAGCATATTTAAAAACAAACACAAAAAAGTATATTATAGGAGTGCTTAGCCTTCTGGTTCTTTTTTTTTGCTATGACCACTTGAATTGCATCATTTTGAGCAAGACAGTACTGTCTGAACTTTATTAAAATATAGTTCTTTAAACATTACCAATTAACACTATTGCTTATGTTTATGTTTTAATATGTTTTTGAAGAAGGAAATTTAGAACATAATTTTTCTTGGGACACTTCCGGATGTACAGGAACTACTGAAGATGGATGGCACTGTTGACTACTGGCCCCAGTGGCTGAATAGATAAATTTGCAAGCAATATGGGTCATATTGCCTGTTCACTGTCTTAACACTAAAAATTAGTGAGGTTAGGGGGTAAGCAATTACATGCAATTAACAGCTATGGCATATACTAGCCAATAAAGTGTTTGGTCAACAGTGCAATTAAAATTTTCTTTCCATTCACTATCTATTAGACACGATGTCAATTCCAGTGGTTAAAGGGTGGCAATAGATTTGAAAATGAAAATTGGGCAACCAAAATCTTGTTTGGTCATCATTAGTTATTATGCAGCCCCTGGAAAAGTTAATACATATGTGAAGTGACTTTGATGCAAAGCAATTTCCAATTCTCAAATGGATAGTACCTTTGCCCAACGTATAAAGAAAGGGAGTCGCTTTAATTTGTTTAATGATTTGTACCTGTTGTCTGAAAATGTTAACTCTGTAGTTCCAACCAGTCTTACACACCAGTGTCTTTATTCAGTATGCATTACATGCAGTTAGGATTGCATGATTTTTCATTTGGCCCCTTCCATAAGGCTAGGTTCACACTAACATATATTAATACACTAGTGTGAAAAATAAATATATATGTCACAATGTAAGCCAATACTACTTGCCTAGTTCCGGACACACTAGCATATGATGCGCATACTCTGGGTCTGGAATGCTGTGTGTCGAATTTTAGCCTGCGTATGATACACTGCTCCCAAAATGCGACCACATAGGAAGTGATGTGAATGCCAAGGGAGCGTTCACACTATTGTTTGTAAGTACAAAGGAAAAAACATGCTCTGCTTATATTTTTTTTTCACACTAGCGTATTATGCATAATACGCTAGTGTGAACTTAGGATAAAGGACTAATAATACCAGAAGTAGAAATATTCAATTGGTATCTTTGAAATTCAGCTATCTTTAATGCTGAATTTTTGATTTGTATTAATTAGAAAACAGTAGCACTGGGTGGGTTCCTGTTAAAATCTACATATTCAAAGTGTCCCTGAAAAGCCAGCAAAGAAAAATGACATTTTAAAGGAGTTTTAAACTCATTCTCTGTCCTTTAGATGATGATATTTGTGAAATGCTTCAGAAAGATCATTTTATAAATGATGGTTGCAATCACCAGTGAGAAGAATAATATAAAACTATAACACGATCATGTATGAAACTTGTAATATGCCATTTTTGCAAGTACTGCATTGGAACAACTCCCTAGGGTTACTGTCCCTTTAAAATAACAAAGATACAGTATATATATTTTTTAAAATAAAATTTGGCATGGGATTTGATTTTGGCATATTCTGCAAATACTACACCGCTTGAGGAGTCAAAGCATAAAGAGCATATTCAGTACCTTGCTGCCAGTGGTTGTGCCTTTTCACTACTTAACTATAGCACATACCTTTTTTGGACATGTATATGGCCTGCTGTAGGTTACTGTCTCTGAAGGAAAATGTGTTTTCATGTGGTTACCTCTGGTGCTGCAAAACATTATCAGCCTTATTCACCATTGTGCGAAGTGAGCCTCGAAGCCTTCAGCTCACTTCGCAAATGGTATTATGCGCCCGCTGATGTCCTGCATGTGGACATCAGCGAGCACATTAAACGGATTCCAGTCCCAGCGAGGAGACTCGAGTGCTCTCGCCGAGACTGAAATGCCTTTATTGCGCTCGCTGATGTCCGCATAACACCATGTGCGAAGTGAGCCGAAGGCTTTGCGGCTCACTTCGCACAATGGTGAATTAGGCTGTATATTGTATTGGACCTCACGCGGTTTACAGATGTTAAACCTAAATACATTTGGTCACATATCTAACAGATCTTTTGTCAAATCAAGAACTTTTAAAAAGTATTGAATTTACTGGAGAATATGCCTCTTTTTATTAACTTATTTGATTTTTTGTTAATATGAGGGCTTTTAGTGACCTTTTTAGTGAGCTGTATTTATTAATGATTAATGCTATTCTATTAAACCTCAAATTAAACATTGATTTTTTTTTTTTTTGCTATACACGCACGAGTAATATAGGGGGGAATTCAGGAAGCTCCGAAGTGAGGCGCGTAGTGTTCGCCTCACTTCGG
>WMED01022212.1:250-11726 GCA_019650415.1 Pipa parva | reverse complement strand
CATGTGAAAATATGATATTTGTGTCATTCTCAAAACTTTTGGCCATGACTGTAGAGGGAACTTTTTCATCACAAAGTATTCTATATTAGCATTATGCAATGTTCTGGTAGCATTATATGATGTTGCGTTAGCATTATATGATAATCTCCGTAGCATTATACAATGCTCTGTCTGCATTATACAATGTTCCAGTAGCATTATATGATGTTGCATTAACATTATATGATGTTCTGTCTGCATTATACAATGTTTTGGTAGCCTTATACGATGTTGCATTAGCATTATACGATGTGATGTTGCATTAGCATTATACAATGTTGCATTAACATTATACAACGTACCAGTAGCATTAAATAATGTTCCCATAGCATTATACAATGTTACCATAGCATTATATGATGTTCCAGTAGCATTATATGACGTTCCAGTAGCACTATACAATGTTCCTATACCAATATACGACGTTACAGTAGCATTATACGATGTTCCCATAGCATTATGCCTACAATGTTGTATTCCCATTATACAATAGAACATTATCATTATTCATGAATGTCCATTTTATGCACAATTCCATTGGAAATTGTTTCATATTTAATGGCATTGTGTATTGGTTATTGTGTATTTATAGTGTAGTCGTTTGGAGGATCAGCGCTGCGTCTTTCCATCACCTCTAAAGGTTAGTCTGAGTTAGTTCTCTTTCTCTGTAACACTCTCTCCCTCTAACTCTCTCTACCACTTACTCTCTCTCTCTCTAATTTTCTCTTTCTAACTCTGTATTGTTTTCTCTCTCTCTCTTTCTCTCTATCTCTTTTTCTTTCTCTAGGGAAAAGGAGAAGAGACAGTCCACCCAGGAATACATGAGGTGAGGTACAATCCTGTAGGTAAACTCAGCCCAGTATTAATGATAGAGGTAACCCAGTAAGTAGATTCAGTCCAGTCTCTTCACCAGGATGTGATAAATCATTAGTCTAAAGCTAAATAATATCACCATTAGAAATCGATCATTCACTGGGAAATACCCAATATCCAACACCCAACATAGAATCTAATCACTTACTCCAGAAGAACTGCCCAGTAACCCAGACTAGGTCTAACTACTGTAAGGAATACTTACCGGCGTCCGCTCCAGCGCCGGGTCTCCTCTGCTAGTGCGTGCACGTGGTCAGGTGACGCGGCTGCCATGACGTCACGGAGGTGCATGCCTGGTGCGCATGGAGGCAGGAGCACGCCTGCCTCTCTGCCTATATAAGGCAGAAGCGCTCCAGTCCCAATGCCCAATTATAAAATACGAGTTTAGTATTTGTGGGCTAAGTGAATTATCTGTTAAGCTATAAAGTGTTTGCCTGTTACTGCTAGTTCCTGCTTACACTGTAGTTTACCTACACCTGTACCAGAGTCCTGTGTCCAGTGACCTGTATCCTGAGTCCTGTACGTGAGTCTTGTACCTGAGTTCTGTACCAGAGTCCTGTGTCCAGTGTCCTGTATCCTGAGTCCTGTATCTTGAGTCTTGTGTCCTGGGTCATAGTTTGCTCCTGAGTCCTCTGTGTTGCCTGTACGTCATACCACCAGTGAACAACTACCTTGAGGGCCGCGACCTGGGTGCTCTCGGCAGCCAAGATCAGTACCCCCTTGCGGGGGTTAAAGGTGAAGACTGGAGAGTGCCGTAGACTCTGCACCCTGAGGTTAGCTAGCGCCAAGTTCACTGTGGTCAATTCAGCAATCTCCTTCTCTGCTCTATACCAGTACCGACATTACAACTAAATCACGAGTTTACAATCTGTCCAAATTTCCAGTCTTCCCTCTTTGTCTAGGAACATCATATTAACCCGACTACAAGCTACTTACCTTTCAATCCAGTATCCTTGCTAATTAGTAAAGGAGCAAAGTAGTACAGGGATGACCAACCTTTTGAGCTTGGTGTGTCAAAATTTGTCAAAAAAACGAGCATAACCTGAGTAGTGTATCACTTTCAGAAAAATCCATAATTTTTTGAAGGCTGGGCAATTCTCCTACTGAGAGCGCAGCATGAAGGGCACCATGATGCCGTGTCAGCAAAAATGTCTCAGTGTGTCACCTCTAACACGCGTGTCATAGCTTAGCCATCACTGAAGTAGTATGACTAGTATAAGCCACACAAGATGCTGTTTAATATGGTTTACTCCTCTGATGTTTGTTCTCTCCTCCATTTCCCTGTCACTTTACACTGTTCTCATTTTCACTGTTCTGTGACCTATTTGGTGTTTTTCCCATTCTCTACTAGCTCCCATGGGTTTTCATTCATTACCCTCTTCTCCCCTCTTCTCCCCTCCTACCTGTTCTCTATCTGTTTTCTTTCTCATTCCCCCTTATCCCCTTCTGTTTTTATTTGTCTGATTTTTCTATGTTTACTTCTCCATTTTATTCTGGTTTAACATCATTCATACAGAACCCTATCAACCCTAATGCCCCCCAAAATTGCCTGTCATTAGGGAGTCCAGTCATGGGTTCTATGTCTCCATGATGAAGTGAGAGTGACTGTGATTTACTGGCTGGAGCAGTTATGGGGATCACTAGGGCTTCCACTAGTATCTCTGTATGGGGTGATTGATTGTGATCCTGGCACAGAGAGATGATTTATTGGCTGGAGCAGTTATGGGGATCACTAGGGCATTCACTTGTGTCTCTGTACAGGGTGAGTGTTATTGATTCTGGCACAGAGAGATGATTTAATGGCTGGAGGAGTTATGGGGATCATTTGGGTATCCATTGGTGTCTCTATATGGGGTGAGTGATTGTGATTCTGACACAGAGAGATGATTTAATGGCTGGGACACTAGGGCTTCCACTGGTGCCTCTGTATGAGGCAAGTGACTGTGATTCTGGCACAGAGAGATGATTTACTAGCTGAAGGAGTTATGGGGATCACTGGGACATCCACTAGTGTCTCTGTATGAGGTTAATGTTGGTGATTCTGGCACAGAGAGATGATTTACTAGCTGGTGGAGTTATGGGGATCACTGGGGCATCCACTAGTGTCTCTGTATGAGGTTAATGTTGGTGATTCTGGCACAGAGAGATGATTTACTAGCTGGTGGAGTTATGGGGATCACTGGGGCATCCACTAGTGTCTCTGAGGTTAGTGTTGGTGATTCTGGCACAGAGAGATGATTTACTGGTATCTACTGTTAAGACTATGACTGTAGAATCCACATTATGTTGATAATATAAATGCAGTTAGCCAACTACACAAATGTATATGTCACTATTGGGAGCCCAGAAAGGATGTACATTCATTATTACCGGTTTCTGTCTTCCCCTCAAACTATAATGTCCTACTTGGACCCTTCATCTTCTCTTCCTGTTTATTCTTGGATCTTATGCCTGTACAGGTAATGAGACGTGGCCCTCCATTCCCTCTCATCATCCCGCCAGCTTTTGGAGGCTACTGGACTGAAGGAACCAAGCACAGTCTTCCTAATTCTAACATTTTGGCTCCTAATGAAAGGCTCCACATCCTACAGTCGGACCCCACAGCCAGGCTTTATAGGAAACATTTCTTGGGTAAGGTAGGATGACCCTTAATCTATGATTGACCTATTCACTGTGGTGCCACATCTCACTTACCCCACATCACCAGCATGCACTGAAAAAAGAAAGAGCCCTGGACACAACCCTTTGATTTTTAGCTTTTGTTGCCTTCTGTGAATAATATATATTTATCTGTGTCCTTCTGTGAGATATAACTGTCACAAAGCATAATGGATTGGGTCTGAACACTGCAGGATAATAGGCTAAACTGGATGGACTTGTGTCTTTTATCCTCATTATAATCTATGTTATTATGTACAGTATATTATAGTGTTATACTGTTGTAGGGAATCAGTAAAACAGGCCTGCCTCCCCCTAATGTTTTGGGTATCATTGATCATTCCACTTTAGCCAATAAGGGGGCTGACCCCAGTAGTTGACATCATCAGGCTCTTTACAGGAAGTAACTCTCAGAGAAGCAGCACATAGTGAGCCAGGAGGTCCTGTAAATAGACATTAAAAGGGGCATTAGGTAGGTACCAGTGTGAGACCAAATAATGGACAGCTTAGAATCCCACCAGGAGTAAGTGAGACGCCATTACCAGGGTCAGTGGTGGATAACCACAATCCAGTTAGGGATGAAGTGGCTTGAATAGGTCATCCCCTCCAAGATGATGAAAACCTTTACCAACCTGACTGAACGCACTGTAGAAAGCTGTACCAACCTGACTGAACCCACTGTGGGCAGCAGTGCCAACCTAACTGAATCCACTGTGGGGAACTGTCCCAACATGACTGAACCCACTGTGGGAAGCTGTACCAACCTGACTGAACCCACAATGGGAAGTGGTGCCAACTTGACTGAACCCACTGTGGGAAGCTGTACCAACCTCACTGAACCCACTGTGGGAACTTGTACCAACCTGAGTGAACCCAGTGTGCTGTCATTTACGTATAGTAATGTGTTAATATAAATAAACATACAAAGTAATATTCACTAGATATATGGATAAAGAGAGGCTCAATCTTTAAAATGTATGAATGAAAAATATCCAATAAGCAGTTACTCATTGTCTGTTCCACTGGGAGCTCTGGAGCCAATTGTCATATGACTAAGCGCTGGGAGAGCATGAAACACATAAGAATTTTGATGCTGGGGTACTTCTTCGCATAATGTGATTTTAATAAACTAATAAAAATAATATTTTTAACTAACCTCTGGAGTACTGGGGACTTAATTGGATTTTCATTAATGTAAATAAACATCCTAGGAAGTGAGGAGATGGAACCTGGAATCACAGAGTATAAGCTAGGTGGCAAGCACCCTTTTGAAGATGAACAGGGGCTTCTGGGAGTTGTAAGGTACCAAGAGCATTACACTATTATTTTTGTAAGAGCTATTTTATTCCCTGAGACTCATGGGTGTCCCCAGCCAAAAATTTAGGGTGTCATATGGTGCATCGGAAGATCCCATTGCATCGGAGTAGGAAGAATCCTAATGGGCTTATGGCCTAACGGGGGAGATTGACTGGGAAACCCTTTCAGCCCAATATTGTCTGACTCAGTGAATGTTTATCAAGCCCACCCATACATATAGCCCAGTCATGGACACTAGATTATAATGGGGATATGTACAGTGGTTCCCAAGCAAAGGTTTAAATCACTGACAAGAAAACCAGGGAGTTCTCCTTATTCTTCAGCTGAACTTTAACCTTTTCCAGGAGCATCACAATTTCTGTGCCCAGGACCCTCGGCTTGGCGCCATCATCCTGTCAGTGAAACTAGAGCAGAAGACAGAGAGATTGCGCCTTATGCTGAGGTAAGTACGGGACCAGCAGAAGACATAGGGGGAAAAGTATCAAACAGGGTTAATGTTAAAACTTGGAAGCAAATTATTGTTTTGCCTGAGAGAATCTGAAATAGGCAGCCATTTTACCTGGAGGCTTTTGGGTACAGTGATCTGAGAGAAACTGCAATGGGCAGCCATTTTATCTGGAGGCTTTTGGGTACAGTGATCTGAGAGAAACTGCAATGGGCAGCCATTTTATCTGGGGGCTTCTGGGTACTGTGACCTGAGAGAGACTGAATTGGACAGCCATTTTACCTGGAGGCTTCTCTTTCCAGGTGCCTTGGAGAAAGTGAAATGGGCTGCCATTTTACCTGGAGGCATCTGGGTACAGCGACCTGAGAGAAACTGAAATGGGGGGCCATTTTACCTCAGGTGTCTAACAGAAACTAGTTTGTCCTGTTTTGTGGCCAGTACCTTTCTATATCTGCGTAAATCTCCTCCCTCAGTGCTTTGCTAACATGAGGTCAATCCTGCAATATCACATTAACCATCCACATTACCATAGGAAAACGGAGGTGCCATATGGAACTTGTTGGATGCCTTGTCTTTAAAATGAGACCGCACAGGCGGAATAAACTAAATGTTCTTTTATTAAGCAACATTTTGAAAATTAATTGGAAAGGGCAATCATTTTCTGAGGTCTAGGAACTCATAGCAACCAATCAGAGGCTGGCTTTCATAATTTTATATACCATGAATGCTAGCTGTTGATTGGTTGCTATGGATTACTAGAACTTGGCAGATGATTGACCCTGTTAAATAACTTCCCCTCATTACATGTCATTGTGTCATTTAATAAGTTTTTGAAATTAAAATGTGAAAAGCATACAATCCATCTGCTTGAAGCATCTCCATAGAAGAATGCTGAGACCAATATCCTCCAGTAGGTAGTGATAGATGACCTGGTTTTATACACCACAGTGTGAAGAAATGCAGTTTGTAAGACAGCCAGCAGATGGAACTGTGTTTCTCCATGTACACTGAGGTGGTAAAGGAGATTCTCCTTTATATTAATAATAGAACATCACTGGTTGGAACAGTCCATATCCCTGGGGGGGGGGGGGGGGCATATTACCACTGCTGTATTCTGCACACTACCCATATACCCATAGCACAAACACTGGTATATATGATACACTGCAATAGGTGCCACAAAGCAAAGAGATTAGAATGACTGATTTATTGCCATTAGCGCAGATAGAGTCTGCAGAGGTTAATGGGGTAGAATGTCACTGCCGGTTTAATAAATGCTTTTATACAGTATATGTATTAATTAATAATAATTCATTATAGACAGTTTATTACTGAAGCTCCTTCTCACGCTCTCCAGCACTTCAGTTTTGGATCTAAAGTCAGGGATTTGAATGACACACATGAGAATTCCAAGTAACCAATCAGAATCCTGCAGGTGCGTGACCTCTCAAACATACTGCCCACCTGTTTCTTGCTGAGTTGGCAGGCACTGGGATTAGGTCAGTGACATCAGAGTTCCAACTGATCAGCTGATGAGGAAGTAGGAGAGAGGGGGTGGGGCCTCTATAAGGAACTGGAATTAAATTAAAAACCACATGAAATAATGTCATCATTTATATTGCAAAAAATATTTATTTTACCAGGGACAATTGTATATTAAATTAATGTAGGAGACTGAAGTGTTCCTTTAATTCACTGAACTCTGCTTTTCTGTGATCGTGTACTATTTGATTTACCTGCCCATGACTTGAGCAATATACACATAAGGACTGTCCCAGCATGCCCTTCTACTGGTACTGAGAAACAGAGGTTCTGAAACAGTTAGAGCTGTGCTGGTCTGAAAGCACATGAATTAATATGCATGGACAAATATGGCATTGACAGTGGCATAAATAGAGGCAAGTAGTTTGGGACTGGACACAACCTCTAACCTACAATCTTTATCAAATTTAGAACCAGGACTGGCACTAAACATCAGATGATCAGCATATCTGGACTCTGGTCACTTCCTGGTGTTACACAGATGGCACAAGTAAGAGAAATTATGTTTCCTTCACAATCATTGTTTCTCATTTAACTTGCTTCTCTCTTTAGGTTTTTGGCCTCCATTTAACCTGCCTTTGTAGTTCCCCCTCATTTTTATCTTTTTTATATTTCTTTATTGTGTCTCATCCGCAGATGTTGTGTAAGGAATTAACTGTGGAGCGATTCATCCCTGTGCTGTACCTGAAGGTGAGATCAGGAAGTTCACACATCTCTGGATGGGCAAAGGTTGTGAAGAGAGATTTATATAAGTTGATTATGGACTGTTCCGTTCCTCTTTATCAGCACTGTAATGTCATTATAGTTTAGATGTGAAATTTTCTACTGGAAATATTGTGCACTGAAGGTTTGTAAGGTAACTGGCTGCTGAAGGTTCCTATGTGATTCCTTCATGGTTTCTAGAGACATTGCCAGGTTGGAGATTCTGAGAACCCTAAACTGCCCAGAAAATGGGTGAGATGCCTGGACTTGAGATTATTTATTGTAGAAATGTTAGACATGTAAAATGGCAGATTACATATTTCAGGGAGTTGTACTTGTCCCATATAATGGGTGGGTTGCCATGTTGGAGATTATTTATTGACTGTAGAAATATTGGACACATGTAATGATTCTGTACTAAGTTGATAGGGAGTAGGAGGTTGCAGGCGTATACCACACTGTCCTTGGTGCTAGCTGACTTAGGGCGCGGAGTCTAAGGTACTTTCCGGTCTTCACCTTTAACCCCCGCAAGGGGGTACTGGACTCAGCTGCCGAGAGTACCCAGGTCGCGGCCCCTAAGCCAGCTGTACAGTGGTGGTATAACACAGACTGCGGACTCAGACTTGGACACAGGCACTGGACACAGAAAGCAGGACTCTGGACAGGACACAGACTGCGGACTCAATTTGCAGGCACAACTCAGGATATAGAAACCAGTCAAACAGACTTAAACTGTAATTATAAGGATTACTTTAAAACTTGACAAGCCCAAAATACATGCAGAATCGTATTTTATAATCGGGCGCCTTGGCTGGAGCACGTCTGCTTTATATAGGCAGAGAGACAGGTGTGCTACTGCCTTTGTGCGCACCCGGCGCGTGCCCCCGTGATGTCACAGCAGGCGCGCCCACTGCGTGCACGCTCAAAGCCCGGCACTGGATTGGGAAACAGTGAGTATTCCTTACAACACATGAGATGGCAGATGAGTTATTTCAGGGAGTTGATCGTGGCCCAGATAATAGGCAGAATGCCCATGTTGGAGATTATTTATTGGCCATAGAAACAATGGACATGTAAGATGGCAGATAGGAAATTTGGGGAGATTGTATGTTGGCCAGAGAGATGTGGTGTAGAGACCACAGCAAAGTAAACATGTCTGATTAAACTTCATTAAAATGGCAGACACTGACCTTCTCTCCTCAGGCCTCTCAGCTCCTGGTCACCTTTGATGAGCACATCATGAGCAACAACTTCAAGTTTGGTCTGATCTATCAGAAAGCAGGACAGGTGAGATGGGGACAGGCCCCAATCTGTGGAAACCTCATCATGACTGCACTTGAGTATCTTACTCTCCTCTAAATCACTATTGCATTATATTATGGCCATTTAACTACCTTCTCCCCCCTTCTACCATTATCCCATCCCTCATCTCTTCCCTTCTCTCTCCCTTTGACTACTTCCTTAACTCCCCCCCCCACACACACATTCTTTCCATCCTCTGCTCTCAACTCCCATTACTTTTCATCCCCCTTTTACTCCTCTTCTTCTCTACTCAAATATTCTCCTCTAATCTCCCCAATTCCCTCTTTTCCTACACCTACTCCCACATGCACTAACCAATCTGTGTGAACCCCTCCACTATTCTGTTGCCCCACACCCTATCATTACCCTATTACAGGTGACAGAGGCAGAGTTGTTTGCTAATACAGAGGAGAGTTTGGAGTTTATGGAATTTCTCAGCTTTCTGGGAGAAAAAATTAATCTTCAGAATTTTAAAGGGTGAGAAGTGAATATTATGTTTATTCTGGCCACTGGGGGCACTAGGGCACAAGTATATCGATAAACCCACCTGGGATGCTGATGATACTATGAAATCTGTGTGGGGGTAAGTAATGTGTTGAGACTTCTACTATTGATCCGACAGGTTCCGAGGGGGGCTGGATGTGTTTCAGGGCCAGACTGGATCTGAGTCACTTTACACCACATTCCGTGGCCATGAAATCATGTTCCACGTATCCACCAAACTCCCCTATACCCCAGGAGACCCCCAACAGGTAAATGGTAATTGTCCTGCCATCCTGTTTCACTAGAACTGTAATGTATCACTAGTATTCTGTTTCACTAGTATTCTGTTTCACTAGTACTGTCCTGTTTCACTAGTACTGTCCTGTATCACTAATACTGTCACTAATCACTATAATCACTTTTCCACTAATACCACTGAGAACGTTGGTGATTTATTGTGAAAAGTATGGGTATTGGTCTGAAATGTAACTCTTTGTCTCCGCATTTTTAGGAAACTTTACACAGTGGCTTAATGCCAGCAGAGACATCAGGCCCAGATGTGTTATAGAGGTTGTTGTGGTGCTTTCCCTTGGTTCTTGGTTACATTATTTGCACCAGACTTAAGGGTGCTACCACTTGGTGGAACCTGCAAGTGCAGGCAGATAATACAGCCACAAAGGGGAATACAGTACAACCACAAAGGGTAATACAGTACACCCACAATATTAAGCTCTATGAGAGGAAGCTCATAGGCTGTTTGGGGCAGCTTGATTACTGGTATGTTTATTCAGGGTGTTTCTGGGGTGCAGTACTACCTCTGCTTTGTGTTCCCTCCCAGTTAAAGATGAACTCCCCTGACTCATTGTGTTGCATGTCCCTTATGTTTACAGCTACAGAGGAAGCGTCACATTGGGAACGATATTGTGTCGTTGGTTTTTCAGGAGGAAGGGGCTGTTTTCTCCCCAGATCTCATCACTTCCCATTTCCTGCATTGTTACATCATTGTGCAGCCCTGTGGGGATCTCAATGGGGACCCCTTCTACAAGGTGAATCAAGACTCGAACTGTGGGAACTAGATATTAAAAGTTACCAGACCACAACAAACAGCTTTATTATACAACTAAACCAGTCCCCTTAGTAAGGCAATGAGCCAGTCCTGGGCAAAATTATATTCACAGTGGTCAGAAATTGGACAAATCCTTAGGCTTCCTCCCAGTTTTATTGCACTAGTACAGTGGTACCTTGGTTTTCAAACGACTTGGATTTCAAACAAATTGGTTTTCAACCACGAAATTCGAGAAAATTTTGTCTTGGAATCTGAACAAATATTTGGAACTCAAACACCCGAGATGAGCAGAATGGCATTCGCAGCATCAATACAAGTCAATCTGCGATTGGATTTCTTATGGGATAAATTGTTTTGGTTTTCAACCAAATTTGGTTCTCAACCGCACTTCCAGAACGAATTGTGGTTGAGAACCAAGGTATCACTGTATATCTTTTAAAGCAGGCTTATAGGAAATCTGCATGCTGCAGTTCTGAGTAGTATTTATTTCAGCTGCTTAAAAACCACTTGTCCCTGCATCATGACTAACCAGCACTGCAGATGTAGATTTAGTTTAAAGGATGTCCTGTTTGTAGCATGAATGGGAAGGGATTTTCTCAGTTGAGCAGAAGGGGGGTCTGCTAACATTTATAATCTAATGCACAAGTGTAAATGTACAGTGTAGCCTGAGGTTACCCAGTCAAGTCCCTAAAAAGATCACAGTATTTGCATCTTTCTCCAGAGCATGTTATTGTTAAGGATAAAATATAAAATGACTATTTTAGAATTAAATCATGAGATACTGCAAATACATAGCAAGATGGCACCTGCATTCCATGCATAGCTCCGGACAACACTCACGACACTCAAGATTTACTGCGTCTGTGCACAATGCACCAATAAGGAACTTACACAATGCATGAACTGAGGCTAATCAGTGATTCACGCCTTGTTTTCTTATCAATAAAATGCTGAACAATAAAGAATTCAGAATTCTCTGCCGCATCTAGCGTGAGGAAAGAGTTATGAACAAACTCCTTGTCTGTCTGTAATTTTTTCCATTGTGCACA
>WMED01022211.1:0-11726 GCA_019650415.1 Pipa parva | reverse complement strand
TTTTTACTCTCCCTAAGCGTAATAATACGTGACTTTATAGGCTACCAGAGTTTTTAGCTGTTTATAAAGCAGCCTCTGCTCCCCTTAATGATCATCGGTGAAAGTGGGTTTAGCTCTCAGCCTTTAGGTTAAGAGCTGGGCTTACCTAATTACCTCCATATGGAAGTAATTGGATTTAAGGCCATAGCCAAGCCTTGCACTTTTGCTGGTTATGGTTTAGAGGGACATTCAATATGATGTTCCTGAGTTGCAGCGGACAGCTGTAAAAACAGAATAATTGTACAAAACGCTATAATTATCTTTTCTCAGCAGCCTAACCCCTTCATGTGGTTTTGTTCTGGTGCAGTGACTGCCTAAGAAGTTTAAGACTGAGACATGGAGGCTAAGGAATGCTTTTCACTGTAAGTGGGTTTACAGATGGGGATTATACCTAATTACTTCCATAGGGAAATAATTGGGTTTTAAACTATAACTGCACTGTTGCTGGTCATGGTTTATATTGCTGGCTTATCTTTGCTCGATATTATCGAGTGATCACAATTGGTACGATTTTTGCAAAATTATCGGATCATCGATAACACCCAATAATTGTAATAATCATCCGATTTCAACTTTTCTCGATATCATCGCTCAACACTAGTTGTTACCCAAGGTACTTCCGCAATGTACCAGGCAGCATGTTATTAAATCTATTTGGTAGCACAGTACCCTGTTCTGCTGTTTTCCTTACCTTTCTGATTTTGGCCTCTAGTGAGTAAATACTTGACAAGTCATCATAAGATTTGTGGTTATACATATTTTGAAAACATTTTTCCTTCTTTTGAGAGACATGGCATTATGGGAACTATAATCTTTCTGGACAAGATAGTATATACTCTAACGTTACAGCCTTAACTTAAAGTATTCTGGTGATAAAATGGCACAGAAAAGAGTTGAACCTAGAATTTAAGCAATAAAAACTGTTTTAGTAAAGTGCAAAACCAGGTTTCAAGGTGCCTTGTATATTATAAAGGATAATTTACCCACTTCTACAACTTATAAGGATATTTACTGCCACATCCTAGTATCATTCCCAGCCAGTAAACTTGTGCTTATATAAGGTCATGGTACTCCTCAGTGACTATTAATATCCTCATTTATAATAAAATGGTGTATTATCCTTTACATAATCACTCAATTTTGACATCAGAATCCACCAAATGTACAAATTACATCAGTTTTAACTTTCTCATTCTTGTTTCTTTACCATACATATACTTGGGAGTGTGCAATGCTGACCCAAAGAAGCACTTTAATGCATTCTTTGATGTGATGGAACTCTTGATGCTTCCCTTTCTACATCATTCTGGTGTTAGCTAGCTGGTAAGTTTGTGGAGTTTTGAGAAACACATAAGCATAACGCTTGAAATAAATATAATTTGCTTATCATGGGCATGGGCCTTGAAACATTGTGCCCCATGAGATGTAATAAAATATGTAAATATTATTCAGCAATAATGATATTTGTAAAATGTCTTGATTTGTTAATGATCTCTGCCCCATATATTACAACATGCCCCCACTATAAATCAGAATGGAGAAGAATAGTCAGAGTTCCATGACTTTTACTACTAGATTTCATATAGAGGATAATGTGCCTCTTTCTGTAATTTATGAGGATATTACAAGTCACTGAGGAGTTCAGAGAATGGAACTCAGACTAATATCCTCATAAATTACATATTACATTACATTATCCTTTATAAGACACAAGAGGGTTCTTGAAAACAAAATGAAATACAATTACACCCTCAAACCTATTTACCCACTTATCAAGCAATGCTGCCAATACAGATTTTCTCATTTCTTTTCTAGATTCAAGTTCTTTGTTCTGCATTTTTTATTGGAATACTTTTGTTTAAGGTTGTAGGATAATAGTGTAGTTGATTAATATTGTAGAATTTTTTACAAAACAGTGTAAGTATATTTGTCACTTTTGGGTCAAATTGCATTTTTCATATGCTGTTACTAGTCCTTCAATGAAATGATGCACAGTAAAGAGTTTAAAGAGTTTTGTTTTATTGCTATTTCAAAATGTACATATTAAGTGGATAAATTATGGATTCCAAATAAGCACTGACAATGCCCAAGGTCACTACTTACCTTTATGATACTTTCGCCTGGTTTCATGTCTGTAAAAATCTTGACATTATAGGAAATGTTGGAAAAAATTGGAGAATTGTCATTTGCATCAATGACCACAATGCTCACTCTGACTGGTAAACTTTCTTGTGTACCATCTGAAGCTACCATCTGTAGACAAGAAGAGAAAAAGGAACGCTTTTATCATCATCATAAGAGCAAGAACACATCTGGTCTTTTTTGACTACCTCTTTTTACTAATTCAGATGTTTTCAGTAATGTTGTTTTCAGTGAATGTTTATTTTTCACTACCCTAGAGTAAGTGATTTACTCTAAAACAGCTAATCCTAGAGCTTTAACTATTTAATAGCTCAATTTAGTACATCCAACTTGGTAAAGAACTTCTCTAATCTAGTAATCTGGGTAAAACCCTTCTAGCAGTCCATATTCGTATCTGAGTTTACGTACTGATTGAGGGTTATAAAGCATTTAAAGACAGATTTTCATTCCTGTTTAAATACTAATAGGGAGAGTTCTCCTACAGTATATTATCATACAGGGTACTCAAGTAGATACATCTATACTAACCATATAGATATCTATAGATCGTGGAAAACAGAAGGAGGAATACAAACAGTGATGGAGAATGTCTAAACACGTACAGATTCTCAGTTATTAGACTCTAACAATTGCAACAATCATTTTTCACTAATCAATTTCATAATCTGATCAGAATTTAGAAAAACATTTTTATGCATTTTTCAAGTTCCTAATGATATACATATTGATCAATAAAATATTTTCATCATTCAATATATTTGCTAGTTTGGCTAATTACCTTTTACATTGTTAAGTGCCCTTCCTTGTGAACGTGGTGTTACATTTGCATTTTATATATTCTAATATTTACTATAATAGATTTTACTTTGTGAAGCTAAACACAGTTTAGTTAATTTACAGAATTTAATTCAATACAATACAAGCAAATTGTTTTTATTTGTCAAATTCACTTCAGTGCACAAGTTCACTCTTTCATTAATAAAAAGCCTTATTTTACATAATACTTATATCCAAATGTAATATTTATCTCATGGTGCCACCCTCCCTAAAAATGTTTTATAATCTATTTAAAAACATGGTAACAATAAAAACATATTATTCCAGATATGAATGCTCCACATTATGCAAAAAATCTGCAATTTATTTTATAGTTCATATAAATGCTAGTACATCACAGAAACACAAAAGTGCCATATCCTTAGAGGAATTGTAATACAATATTTGCTATTTGTAATTTAATATAGTTTTAACATATCTTTTTGTAGGGCACTTTGACTACAGTCATGGTAACATAGTTTATAAGGCTGAAAAAAAAGACCCAAATCCATCCAGTTCAAATCTTTTACTCTGCAATATCATGAACATGTATTGAAAGTTCACCTGCATAACAACAGCAGTAAGTAAGAAGTCCTGGTTGATTATTTGCAAAACAAACATGTATATAACCAGCAAAAAATATAAGCTACATAACGTTATAAAATTTATGAGTTTGACTTTAAGGACAGAAACTTTTATTACAAGTACTTCATAACAATAACTTCAGTCTCAAGCCACTGATGTTACTTGTGCTTTGAAAAGCACCACCTTAGTGAAAAATGCATGGGGCTGCAGAACCCATGGATGCTGGGTACAAATTTCAACTGAGCTCTGCCACTATGTGCAGTCAAAGTAAATAGCCTCCTATATTATAGATGGGAAGAAGTTGAGTGAGTATTTCTGGTTAATGATATTCAAGTACTTGTCATAGATATTAAGCAAAGAATATAACAGTTGAAACAGAAACAGTTTCACTTTACAATATTCTTAAAGGCAGATGTTAAATGTACTTTATCCACTTAAGGATGACCTACAACTCCCATCATACCCTCTATTTAGCAAACTAGTGCTGCAAAGGAAGTGTACCTAAAACTGATGAGTCTAGCAGTAACTGACTGGATCTTTACAAGCCAACAAATCATTAGAATGTGTTCTTTTATTATAATTAAGAACAGACGAAAATGAAATAAACACATTAATCTTTACTTATATATTTACTCTGTTTCTGGGTCTATTAAACAAGTTTGATGTAAAAAACATTACTACATCACAAATCACTACCCATAATAACCTACAGCACAATAAAATCACTTACTGTTTCAATTAAACCTTTTATAAGAGTGTGTGCCTAGGAAATGTCTGTGGTATGTATTAGGTACTCAAAACAGTCATTTTTATTAGGAGTCGTTTAAAACCTTTGTGTGGAACAAGCCATAATAACTTCACACTTTACCCACAGGTAATAATGTCTGAGTAATTGGCCCTGGTTAATGTAATTGGGGGCATAAACATTGTGATTAAGAACAGAATTTCTTATCGAGCTTTATAGTTAGCAACTATAAAATTCCTATTTTTTGTATTTGTGATCCACGTTGTTAACTCATGTTAACTCACTATTTGCTGATTTTATTCTTTTGTCAAATAATTCTAGAATCTAGAAAGGTTTGTTCTTGAAGCTTTAATGTGTGCATCTAATATGCATGTGCGTGTATGTTGCTTACTTAAACACACTTTAAATTTCAGTTAACAGCATTTTCTAGAGTTAACTGATGTCTTCTGTTATTTATTTGACTGTGTTGAAAGGGAACTAAAAACTGAGAATGACTTAGAATTAGCAGTGTACAAGTGCAAATGTGCCCCAACACTATAATTTAGGAAGACTGGTGCTTCTAAAAGTGTACCAGAAACTAGACATTCTTAAAATCAGCCATTTTCCATGGGTCTGTGGTCAGTAAGGCAATAAGTTATACCCTACCAGAGAAACTGATAGACAGAGAAGTCCCACCACCTACTCACATACTGTATTGTTATCTCACACACTAGAACTAATATGCTTAATACAACAGAAATAGGTAATGAATACTTTAAATAATTTATCTAGAATTGATTAAAAAAATAATTTTGAATAGGAAATAGACAAATTAACTGCATTAGATTATTTCTTGATTGCCCATCCATTACATTGGCTTCTCAGCACCACACATTGTTCTCTGTCTGATCTAGCTGAACATCAGTTACAATATAAATTGATGATTGGCTGATGAAGGGCTCATTAGTTTTATTGGTCACTTTCTTGGCACATTCAAACCAAAGGTAGGAAGAAATTTGATGGAATATCTTTATAAATCAACAAAAAAGGTAATATTGATATATTGCTGATATTTCCTGAAAATCACATTGGTTTCTTTGCTAAACAATCATATGTACAGTGCAAAATGCTTAAAAACTTAGCAAAATGTGTTAAAAAATCTCTGGGTAGGCTTCCACTCAAGGGGTTAATGTTCCTGCGCAAAAATATTAATGGTAACATTAAAAGAAATCCAATGGCAAAATTAAGTAAGAAACAGGATGAGGTAAAATGGTAGGATACCATTATCACCACTTATAAATACTTCCTAAATTCCTAAATGTGTTGTTTCACATTTGCCATTGTCTTCCAGAATCCTATTCATACTTATCTGACTTGTTTGGGATTTAGACCAAATGATAGTAGTATTAGGGACCTCCAAATCCCTCTTCCAAAACCCTAGAATCCAGCAGCAGAACAAAATATTACACACTAGAGCTATTAGATATAACCTTCAAGGATAAAAAACATGGATCTGAAAAAAATTTTTCCTTATAGGAAAAAAAAAGCAAGAGCTTCTACCTCCATCATGATCACCTTCTATAGAGGAGCCATTGAGAGTATCCTGACTAGCTGTTTCACTGTGTGGTACATGGCCTGTGCAGCATCTGATCACAAATCTCTTCAGGGTATTATAAGATCAGCTGAGAAGGTCATAGGTTCCTCTCTTTCCTGCCTCCAGGACTTATACTTACTCTCGCCTCCTGCAGAAATCTCTCTGTTTGGTAGGTGATCCCACTCATCCTCTTCACAGGTTCATTAACTTGTTACCTTCAGGGAGAAGAATGCGCAGTCTTATGGCCAAGACCAGTAGACTGAAGACCAGCTTCATCCAGCAGGCTGTAAGAACTCCATACTCTCTCCCTGCTCTGCCCCCCTCCCTCATTTTTCCCCCACACGCACCACTAAGCCACCTTACCTTTTATCTTTAGGCACTCATTCACTTAATTAGACTACCTGTCTCACTTCCCCTTTATTGAAGTACTGTTGTCATTGGTTCTGTTAGATCGGCATTGTCTTTTAGCTCCTTATCGATACAAATTGCTCCAATATGACTGCTTCATTAGCACTGGCATGCACTTTCACTTTACATTACTTTATTTATTATATTATGGTTTCTTGCTTTACTTCTTTACTTTATTTACTTTTTTTAGTAATACTGCCTATTCTTAATGTCATTTATGTTGGAGAGAAGAGTAACATAATTTCAATCCTTGTATGTCCTTATGTACATATGTAGAATTGACAAATAAATACTATCTATCTATCTATCTATCTATCTATCTATCTATCTATCTATCTATCTATTTATCTATCTAATTGAAGTTCTACTGTGATAACCTTATCCTACACAGTAAGTATTCCTAATTACCAGACTCTTAGGTTTCTACCCCTTTTCTAACTCCTTTTAAGATGAACTTGTCGCTGGCCTAGCTTAACCTTTGTTTGACTGCTGCATCTATAATAAAAAGTTCTTCCAGGTCTACATTCCCCCAGATGTCTTGTCACATCTCAGGGTACACTAACCCAGGGGTCTACACCAAGTGGGCATCCTAATCCTTAATGGTTGCTTTACCTAGTGCAGCAGTGGCAAACCTATGTCACAAGTATCAAAGAGGACATTAAGAGCCCTCTCTGTTGCACACATGCTGCTGCCACCACTGCTATCCTCGATCCCTCCAGTGAGCGAGCACTCCTTCATTGCAGACCATGGACCCGACCTGACAGTTTTCAAGTTGGATCAGTGGCCTACACATTGTTTGTCAATAGGATATCCCCAGAAGAACTCTTCCCTGATGTAGGCACAATGATGTCACTCATCAGTGCCTGCACTTTGGGGGAAGGTGCTGGTGTGTGACATAACTTTTTGTCATTCGGTGCCAAAAAGGTTCATATTTACTGACCTAGTGTTTTCCTTTTATCCACCCCATCCTGGGCTGAAAGATGCTAGACCTCCTCTATCCCCACTTTATTTAAGCTAGGTCACCTGGTCTACTGAATCATGATCCCAAGCCCCTAGGAAATTAGTTTAATGTTAAAAAAAAACAACTTGGACTTACTGAAATTGCCATGGGATGGTAGCAGAGATTCATAACTTACGTCTTTACTATGAAAGTAACCTATTTAAAGGCAAATTTTTTAACATGGTATCTTTCACATGTTATTGATTTACTCAATTATAAATCAAACCACAGTGGTTTTTGAAAAACAGTTGATAAAGCACTGGAGACTTCAGGACCCCGAAAGGACATTGCTGACCTTACAAACTATGATTTAAAGCAGTTGTGCTTCCAAGCCATAGTATTGGGTAATATATGCGCTAGACTTTATGATTTTGCTCTTAAATGAGACTGGTCTGTATTTTGTTTTCTCATATACTAGAATGCCTTAAGCCAATGAATTGGTAGATAACTGTGACTGACAAAGCAAGGCAGAAAACTACAACATAATTACAGTAGTGAGTGAAAAAAGATCATTAATTAATTAAAACAAATACAGTATGTAAATAAATATGTGTGTCACAATAAGCTAGTCTTCATTGGAGACAGTGTTATTTGTGAGAAAAAAAATTTTTTCTGACACTTCTCTCGACTAATATAAAACTAGTGTGTAATATTAAATATAATTGGGGATACTGATCTTAGCAAAAAAAGGGCATTACATTATTGAGATTATTTTGGAGCTAGACATACATGCCTTTTCTGATTAAGACATCAGATCAGTGAGCATAATTATTAAATGTCAAATGAACTTTTTGTTAGGTTAAAGTTGGGTTGTACTTAGATATCCACTCTAAATGTCATGTTCTTACAGTTAGTATAGACTCCTAACATTTGGTGTTATAATAATAATAATAACATTATTACAACTGGATACAGGTGGATAAGGAAAGTTGTTACCAACAATGTTTATTTTTTTAGCATGTTTGGAGAATTGATATTTTCTATTAAGTCAGAAAATTATTATTTTTAGGTTTTGTGCATCACTGAGAAATAAAAAAAATCTATAAAGACTTCAAGGTAATTCCCATCGTTGATCTGATTGAAAAACTGCTGGGAAAAAAACACCAGTGTAACAAATAAAAAAACTGTACGGTTTTAAATTGCTTTGGCTCTTTCTAAGTGGAAGAAGCAATGTTCTTCGGGAAGTAAATTTTCTTTGTACTCCTTGTTTTGTCCATGAAAATAGGAAGCTTTTCATGATCACCTCCTACTGAAAGGCTACATAGCACAAAATTCTAAGAATACCCTGTGGTTTTATTTTGATGATTCTTGTAGTAAAATGATGATTATTAATGTTAAAACTAATAGTAATAAAAATTGAATTTAGAATTTATTAACTTTCCACATTCCAAGAGTGCACCCTCTTATCTGTTAATTCTGCTGTCCATTCATTTTCACAGCTTATTTATAGTGTCACTGCTTCTTCATTTGGAAAAAAGAGAACTAAGATGTGCTTGTAAGCTACAGTCCATAATATAGGAGTCAGCAGTTGTAGAATTATAACCGCTTAACCTTTCTTTTATTACTGTAGATTCAGGAAACAAACAATTAAGAACAAAAAATCTACACTTAAATATCTTAAAGATCTAATTGTAAGAAAAGTAATTTCTGATCCTTTACTTGGCAGTCAAGGAAAGAAAAAAGTAAACCTTTCTCTGGTTTGCAGTGTATATAGCCTCTGAAAAGTAGAGGTGCCCACTAAATACCCAAGCATTTCATATTCTGACCTGCTGTTCTGTAGTTTGAAGATTATATATAAGAGCAATGGATATTATTGCCCAGAAATCTTTAAATATTCTCAAAATCATAATTTCCTGCATTGCAGAGGCAAACCCAAGAGGGGGCGGTGCTGCATGTCATGATGTCACCATCCTGTGATGCACTGGGAGTAGTACTAAACTCCTTATGTGCCCCTATGTTCTACTCTATCTGACTAATAGACATTATTCTACCTTACCTTATATATTGTTTTCAGGCACATCCTATTAAAACAGTAAGGGCAAAATTTAATGTATGTATGTATGTATGTATAATTTTATTTATAAAGCGCCACAAATTTACGCAGCGCTGTACAATTCAGCGATACAAGTACAATACAGACAAGGGAAAAGTGCATTAAACAATACAAGTAAAATATCACAAGGATACATAATTTTAAGTGCTAGGTTGCAGTTGACACAGAAGGTTGGAGGTCCCTGCCCCATAGAGCTTACAATCTAAGTGGGATCAATCAAAAATATAAATATTGCGATATCGAACAATTTTTGCCAATATTGCAATATCAATATTGCAATATTGTGTTTTTTGGCAATATCAATAAGTTTATCAATATCATGATACTGGCAATATTGTTATTGCGATATCTAAATTCAATCGATATTTTCACTGTGTTTATTTCTATGGAAAAGCCACAATATTGCTGGAAAATTTGATATCATGAAATCAATATTGCCAATATTGAGATACCAATATTGCAATATCAATATTGCCAATATCATGATATCTGCAAAATTGCAATATCATCAATATTGGTATCAAAGTATCAGTAAAACTCAGCTGATATCACGATATCAGCAATATCAATGTCGCAATATCGATATTTTCTATTTTATTAATGTTCGCCCTGAGAATCAATTTTAAGGTCTTCTATTTTATTCACTTTAAAGGATCAAAGACAAACTCTTCCAAGTTTTCTAATCAATATAATTCAAAGTTTGTATTAATGATACTTTAGACAAAAAATGCCTAATCTCGCTGATCTTATCATCAAAAATTTTAATGATCTGTGCATGAATAGAAACTCTTCCTGTAATATAGCGGGATTCAAATATGACCCTTAGCTTGTGCCAAACAATATCCTGTTCATTAAGAAGTAGCACAGATTATTGAAGTTGCTTGTATAACTCAAAACCTTTTTCTCTAAGGAACAGTAATAAAATATTAATGTGAAACGTGTCCTGTAGCAAGAAAATTATTTCTGGCACTCCAAGGTAACATACAATTTATGATTAGACTTGCAATCATGCAGCAGTTATGCCTCAAAAGATAATTATACATTTTGTTTCACTCACAGTTTTGGATTTTGCTTCTTCAGCCAAGTGACAGAAATATTTGCTTAGAGCTAACTTGAAGCAGTATTTTTATGTATAACTTCATGGGATGATTCTTCACTGATCAAGGTGATACAATCAGATAAACAAAATTAAGAGAAAACTTCTATTCTGTTGGATCCAGCTAGGTACTATAGGTAATATTTATAAAATTGAGTTCAATATTTTTCTAAGCATTTCTAGCAATTTTTATTTGATTTGGTTTTGTTTTTTGAGTTTCACGGTGTATTTGCATTTTAACAAGAAATAATGTATTTTGAAGTATTATCTCTAGTCTACCCTGGAAGGATTGTTCTTTCTATCATAGCTTTTTCTTGTTATAAGCTTGGTCACCTGACAATACAGTTAAAATTCCTTTCCAAGCTTGGAAACCATTACAGGTACTCACCACTAGATGGAAGAACCACCTTTTCTCAATTTAATACTGTATAAACAAAAATGGGTCTAGTTATCTTGTCCAACACCTCTTATTGTGAAATAAACATAAATAGCTAGCTGGGCAAGGGCCTTTCCTGCTATCAATTTGTTATGTTATGCTCTAACTAAGTGACTATACTGCATTAAGTGATCTTGGTTATACAAGGGCCCACACAGGCAATAGAAGCAGTAGGAACTATGAGCTCTGGAACTGCTGGGGTATCTCTAAACTGGATTCAGGGTTCCTCAAAAAACACATATTTCCAGTTTGTAACAAAAATATTTTTATCTTAAATAAAACCTTGTCTATGGCAGATAAGTAGCAATTGGTGAATTTCTCAAAAATTTGATTTGGCAGCTTAGTTGAATTTTTAGCAAAAGCTGTTTTTTAAATGATTTTATTTACAGTATGCTTAGGTGTTTGTTAGTTAGAATGTTAGTTAGATTGATAGATTTTTTTCCTTTGTAGCATGTCAAGTAGTGTCTTGTTAGAGTTAGATTGATAGATTTTTTCCTTTGTAGCTTGTCAGGTTGTGTCTTGTTAGAGTTAGATTGATAGATTTTTTTCCTTTGTAGATTGTAAGTTTGTTTCTTATTAGATTGTTAGAATTAGATTGTCAGTTTTTTCTTTGTAGTTTGCGATTATGTGGAGTGAAAGTTTGATTTTTGATTAGATTAATATTTTGTATTTATTTGCTTTCTGTTTTGTGTTTTTTTTCTTTTACAGGTTTTGTAATGGGCCAACACCCCCCTAGTTAGGTGGTGCTGGCCACTTCAGTCCCTCACCCCATAGTTAGGTAGGGGGTGAGGGACGTAGGTAGGGACATAATTAGGTTAGGGCCCCCAAACCCA
>WMED01022210.1:0-11726 GCA_019650415.1 Pipa parva | reverse complement strand
CAACTGATGATGTGGTGGCTTGCGTGTTGTCCCCAGCACTGACAGGAGCCCCAGTTCTCCAACCTCTAACTCCAAGTCCTACACGCCTCCTCTTTGTTGACTTACCACCAGTAGCTCGCTCCATGTTCAAAAATCAAAATATTAAATATACCTGTCTATGTGCAAGTAGAAATTTTTTTGCAATTACCTGTCTAACTAATTTTGTATGTTAGCAGGAGTTCCAGAGAAAAATTTGCTACTCAGAGCAATAACCAACCACTGCACTATGTGCAACAACAACAAAAAAAAATAAATTTGAAATTAACTTATAAAAGCTTGCTAAACACAGGCAAACTGCCTCAGAGCTTTTAAAAAAGCTATGGAGAGACAGAAATACGTTGTTCTAGTAGTAACAGACTGTCTGTCACTAAGAGAAAAAAAATACTTTAAACTTATAAAGGCTTGCTAAACACAGGCAAACTGCCTCAGAGCTTTTAAAAAAGCTATGGAGAGACAGTAATACGTTGTGTTATAGCAGTGACAGACTCTCTGTCACTATGTGCAACTGAAAAGAAAGATGAACTCAACCTGTACAGGCTTGCTAAACACTGGCAAACTGCCTCAGAGCTTTTAAAAAAGCTATGGAGAGACAGCTAAGTGCACCAGTTGTGCTAAGTGAAGCAGTATCAGTTTGAGACTCTCAGTCAAACTGAAAACCGAAAGATGCTAATCAACTAGTGAGCCAAATATATAAAAAACGGTCATGTGATTTCTGTAGCCAATGAGATCCATATACAGCCCAGTGGTGACATTGCTCACCCACGCCCCCCACCCCTTTGTGCTCTGCCCTGATTTGCTGGCCGCCAAAATTGCAGGAAGCACAGAAAAGGGCGCCTGTTTAATATGCATATGTCAGACTCATAACGATTATCGAGTGATGCCGATTATCGTAACGATTTTTTTACAATCATCGGGTCATCGATAACACCCGATAATTGTAATAATCGTACCGATTTCAACTTTGCTCCATATCATCGCTCATCACTAATGTTGACTACAAGATCAGGAAATTATGTTTGATTGATCATCATAGTTGCTTACAATGCAGTACCTACTTCCTACATAGTTTCTTTAAAAGATTTATTTTAAGTATTAGAAATTCAAGAATAAGCTAGACAAGATAAAATATGGGATCAATCAATTTATTATACCAAATCCATCATCCTAAAAATGAGGGTCATTCAATTTAAAGTTCCTTGACACAGCTCAGTGGTTTGCAGTGGGAATAGCCTTAGCCGATGTCCTTATCATTTAACGTATGTTTTTTTTTTCCAGACAAAATAATATGTGTGTGGATATGATGTCATATATCTGGGCACAGTATCTGCTAAAAACATTTTATATTTAACATTTTAATCATCATTTCAAAGCGTGGAATTATTTTGAATTATTTGGCCTTTCTGTGGAATTTGAAACTTATGTATCATCTAAAGTACCAAAGACGTTGGGCAAGGGTTAATTTATTTTATGTAACTATATTCGGCAAAGAGAAAAACAATCACAAAATAAGAAAAATCTTAAAAGCCATTGAAACATTTTTCTAGTCTAGATTTCATCACAAAATAAAGTTAAAGCAATTTGTTTCCTTTTGTTATCTCTTTTTTTTTTTTTTTTTTAAATAAATTGGTGTGGAAAATCCTATCAAGACATAAAATAAAATAAAAAAATATGGTGGATTTTTTTTAAGTGACATTTTAGAACATTTTATTATATTTAGATTAAAGCCAAAGGAACAATGAATTTCTTTGTCGCGTGGTTTTCTGCAGCCACTACATTTTTGTTGGTAGATGTAAAAAAACCAAAAATATGTATCTGTTCTTCACAAGCTTGTGAATGGGAAGCTATTAGAGGCATTTTGTTGCAACAGGTGGATTTAGAACTTTGCAGTGCTTTCAATTCTTTGAAAAATTGAGTTCAGTTTTATCTAAGGATTCAGAGTCTATGGACAGAATTTATTTTTATGGTTGGTGAATAAATCCTAAAATGATAAATCCTTAAGTTTGGTTTAGCGCAAACTTATGTATTTTTTTATATGAAAAGCTTTGAAGATTCACTGCCCAAAGCAGAAACTGATGTCAACATTTTCTATAAAAAGTTCTTAAAGGGGAACTATAGTCAGATTACATCTTTACATATGCAGTACTATACTTTAGTGAGAAGTGTTTCTCCCCAGTAGATGTTTAATGTGAAGCAGGATGATTTATTACGCAGCACTGGAAAACTCCCTCACCAGGAAATGTGTGTGTGACATGTATTGGCCAGTTTTCCATGAAAAGGTACTCTCCCCCAGACATTTTTGCCCTACTAACTACTTAATACCTGTGCACAAGCTTTCCAGAGCCCCAGGTTCTGTAAGCTTGTGCATTCCAAATGTAAACAAGCTTCATTGATGAGGTCTAAATGCCAGCACACTGCTTATCCAATAGCATACAGGCAGTTTTTTCTTCTCATGTTGCTTAGCTTGCAAGAGGGAAAGGAAGGGGGAGTGGGGGAGGACAAAATGTCAGCTCTCAATATACCTAATCAGAGAAACCAATGGTAAGTACTGTTTTTTCCCAAAACAATTTTCTAACTATTTGTGTTAGTTATTGGATTAGTATAAAGGATTTTTCTGTGTATGTGTGTAGTTATATCAGCACTATAGTGTCTCTTTGAAAGGGACATATAGGGTTTTGAAACCCATAGAGTATATGAATAATTAACATTTTCTGTACAAATTAAAATCCATTCTCAACCTCTTTAGACATGGTAACTTATTTATAGAAGAACTAAACTTAGGCCTAATCCCTTATTAAATTGACAGGTCTGATAGATAACAACAAAATAAAACTTAGTGCTGAGTTTTGACTCACCATAAAGAAGTTAAAAGCTCCTACATAATACTTTTCCTATACAGTACAAAACATCCATTTTAAAGTGTTAGAAATGCCTTCTCCTAGTCTTTGACACACACACATAGAGCTCTATAAAGACTTGTGCTTTAGACCTTAATATGTCTGAGAGAAACAGAAACAAAAATAGATTATGCCAGAATATGTCTGAGGGAGGGAAAGAGATCAGAAAAATGGATGCCTTGTACCTATCAATTTAATAAATGATTATGCCAAAACTAAGTTATTTGTAATTACATTTCTGTCTTTAGCTCCTTAATGCCTGACTAAATTAGTCCTAATCTGTAACTTAATAGGGAAACTAGAGTGTAAGCTCTGAAGCTCTGACTTAAATGAATTATTAATTTTGATAAAGTGCTGTGGAAGATTTAAGCTATATATAAATATGCTGTGGTAATGAGTCTTTAAAAAATTTTTAAAAATTCTCTTAGATTGAAATGACTTTGTTAAATCTCCATTGTATATGTTAGAATGCCCTTGCTAAATCTGTGCATGATCCGGTACAAGGTGATTACTTATACTATGTTTAAGTTCCCATAGTTATTACTGCGTTCACCAAAAATAATAAATGTGGTTTGCCTTCATGATAGTCATGGATTTTAATTGCTACATAAATCATGCCGAACCCAAGTTTTCTGGAACCTTGATAAATGGAATCTATAGTATTGTGGCGTATACAGCACATGCAGTTGATACACTCAGGGAAATAAATCATTTATATAACAATTACAGATTTGCCTAAACCCCAAACATTCTGTTATTTTAATTACTTTTTTTATCATTTCAGAAAAAAGAGAACTGACATAACACCAAATTTTCATTCCTTCTTTGTGTCATGATCTAGGAATTAGTTTTACTTGTAAAACCAAGAAATTAGGCAGTAAACAAGCTGCTTAAAACATGCAGTCATTTTTCATGTTGTACTTTGTAAAATGAATTCGTTAACTTCCAAAAAAAAAAAAAATTTTGGTAAAAATAATTTATGTTCAACAGCAAATATTTTTGAGACAGAAATCCAAGATCTACATTGAGTCCTGTATTTTTGGCATTAAAATACATTATCATTTAGAATTCAAAAGTTTTTCTTTCTAGTGCATTTTTAAAGATCCCTTTTAGTATTTTGATATTTAGATTATTAATTGACTGATTGCTTACGTTAAAATGGATTCCAACTGGAGTGCACAGTTCTTCATTGTTAGGAGGATGAATAGATTGTCAATGCAGGGTCATCCTCATGTGTATTCATCCTCCTAACAATGAAGAACCGTGTGCTCCAGTTGGAATCCCTTTTAACCTAAATAATCACTCAATTAATAATCTATATATCAAAATACTAAAGGGGAACTTTAAAAACACACAAGAAAGAAAAACTTTTGAACTCAAAATGATAATGTATTTTAATGCCAAAAAATATGGGACTCAATGTAGATCTTGGATTTCTGTTTCTCTATCATAACTTTATATAAAAGTAAAGTATGTATTTTTCTCTGAGTGCTTTGAAGCTGTAATGGTCTCTGTAACTAAAATTCCACCATCCACCTTCCCCCCCCCAACCTCTATCTATTCCTAGCAGTATTTACGACACCTGGTTGCTTTATGCTGCAATAATTTGTTTATGTGAATGTTTTTTTTTACCTGTTTCTCAATCTCACTATCATACCTTTATATTATGGAAAATTATACATTTTGTTTAATTCTGCTTTTAAACCATGAGTTTCTCTGTACTAAAGAGTTCAACCTTCAAACCCCCTCATGACAAGTATAACTATTCTCTAAAGCCCGTTATCTCAGTAGAATACATTCTTACATTCTTGTCTTTACTTAGCGTTACTTTGAACCAACCTGATGAAAGAGAATTAACCCTCCGAAAGTTTGTTTATTTAAAAGACCGTTAGTCCAATAAAAAAGGTAACAACAAATATTGCAATACTCATATATATATATATACTGTATATATACTGTATATATATATATATATATATATATATATATAATATAAATCATCCACAGATTGAAAAATACATCATAATGTATAATAATCCTGAAAATCCTACATTAAAATCCTGCATTTAAATTCTACATTAAGTGTACAAATCCTCTCACCTCTGTTTAATCGTCCAAATGCTTAACATAATAACAAAGTTTTTAGCCTCCAATTTCACTAGCTGCAAGTAAGTGAATGAAATGATTAGATTACTCTGGGCTACAAAATTCAATGCAATGCACAAGCTCTTTTGACCATTTGCACAACAAAGAACTGGTGATTAAATTAGCCTGGAGATTTTATGAACTATAAATCCATCCTATTAAATTTTTCAGATCAGCATTATCATATTTTAATGAGCAGAAATTCATGGGGCCTTATGTGCTCGGAAACGATTCATCTTTTCTGACCATTGGACTGGTGGTAAATTAAGGAAACTGAAAATAAAACACTACAGAACATGATTATCATCAAGTATCTTTCAGTAACAGGTTTTAATTAAGTATGAGAACAGGCATTGCCTATTGTGTATGGTACATGATACATTTGTCATGAACTAGGCAGAAATTATTCTGCTTACTGGTTTCTTTATTTGGTAGGTTTGTAAATACAGTGGTGTCTTCTCAGGCTTAAAGGGACCTGTAAGAAAATATCTTCTTATTTATTGGTCACCTAGCATTATGTACGACAAGTGTTAAAATGACAGATTTAGGTTTACTGATTTTTACAGAATAGTTATAGCAATAAAAGAAAAACGAGCACTTGGAGAAGAGGTTTTCAGCTAATCCTAGCTCCTCCGCTCTTAGTCAAGGGCTTAGCTCACTAACTGAGCATGCTCCTCACTCCTGAAACTAATAAAAATTAACTTTCAATTTCTTCAGGAAACTTAGTGCAAGGCAGCTCCAAGAGCCTGAAAACTGGAATGAAATGGCTTTAAACAGCTCAGAGTCAAAGCTGCTTAGTAATTTAAATGCTGCACACAAGTAACAGCCTGCACAGAGTTAACAGGAGAAAGGGCCAGGGATGGAACTTCAGGGAGGCATGATTGGCACTGGGGCTCCCTATCCCTGCAGTGCTCTACAGGGGTCACAGGAATTGGTTCTGGTTGCCATCACAACTGCTGCAACCCCTGTAGGTACACCACTGGGAAGGGCTAAGGTTCAGTGATAGCTTCTGCTCCAAGTGCTTGTTTTTATTCTATTGCTATGGTTCTTTTGCAAGATCTAAACCTGTCATTTTTAACACTTACTGTGCTTAAATCTAGGCGGCTGAGAAATTGAAAGCACTTTTTTACAGGCTTTAGTGGTCCTTTAAGACTTAGTTTACAATCTATTTTTCCCTATACAGGTACACACACAGACAGAGACTAGGGCTAAGTTAGTCAGGAAACAATTTGCCTAGGTATTGTTTGAATTGTGGGAGACCCAGAAAGATCCAGAGTATTATCAAACTCAGGACCCACACAGCGTTACAAGGCAGCAGTGCTAACCACCAAGCCTCCCCTCTCTGTCCATATTACAGCAAGTTCACACTGTCATATATGTTTTATGTTGTTGTTGCCAATAAAGATAGCTGCAACTAAAACGAGTGTGATTATGAAGATATAGGTGAGAAACTCATAACCAATTTTCTGCATGGAAACATTAATTAATGTAATTCAACATTTCAAATGTTCCCAATTATTTTAATGGCTCCTTTGAATGCCGTAGCCTGAGAATAGCAATTTTTTACATTTAACAACCTTCGACTTTGGAACTGGCATTAGCTAACTGCAAAATAGCTTGATAAAAGGTGTGAACTTGTATTGTGCGAGAACATTGACCTACATCGGGTTTTAAGCTGCAGTAGTTAATGTAAACAGGAACAAACTCATTAATTGAAGAATCAGGAAATTGTCAGCAGTGTAAACAAGCTATAAATGGAACTCCAACAATATATTTCACTGACATCTGTTTGGTGCTCATGCTAGACATTGGATGAGCAGTTGTTATAAACTTTCCTCCTTTTGTAATAGCATATTTTGCCACTGGTAGTAATGAAGATCTCTTGAATTTCCAACAGAATTGTTGCATTTTTCATGTTTACTTGCTTAGAACTGAGCTTCCCACCTCTCCCCACTCCAGTCTATTCTAAATTCTGCTGCCAAAATATTCTCCCTCTCTCCCCAGAAGGGACAGCCTTTCTCCCAATCCCTCTCTGCTCCTTAGCTTACCCTTAAGATAATGAATCATGTGCAGTGTTCTGCTTCTTACATTTAAGGCACTTCACTCCGTTGCCCCTCCCTACATTTCCTCACTTGTATGCCTGTACCTTCCTCAACATCAACTGTGCTCCTCCCAAAGCAACCAACTTTGCATGCCCCATACTAATACTGCCCTTTCTCATCTTAAACCCTTTTCTCTTTCTGCCCCCCACATCTGGAATTCTATATCCCTTTATCTTCCGCAGGAACATTCCCTCTGCACTTTTAAAACCAAATTGCAGTCCTTCCTTATGGAGCACTAGCACTGATCTTTATGTATATATTTTATTTTATCCTTAGTTAGTTACTTATGCTTAGTATATGTATTTATTGACCAGTGTTTCATCACATTGTTACAGCTCTTATTCTCCTCTATCTGTGTATGTAAGTCTTCCTCCTATTTAGATTGTAAGCTCTACGGGGCAAGACCTCCAAACTCTTGTGTCAACCACAACCTGGCACTTAAAGTGTTGTGTCCTTGTGATATTATACTTGCGTAATTCACTTTTCAAGTGTCTGTATTAAATTTGTATTGCTGAATTGTGCAGCACTGTGTAAACTTGTGGCACTTTATAAATAAAATTATATATACATACATATTAGAAACTCATGAGTAACTCAATCATTAGTTTAATTAAGCAATGGCAGGCACTGTACATATATATGCAGTTTATTTGTTGATGTTACAGTTTAGCTTTGAGTCTTCTAGCGTTTGATATTAATATCAAAAGGAAAATGAGAAAATAAAGGGGTCTTCAGAGACAAGAATTTGACTCGAGCAAATATCATTTTATACGTGTTGCTAAATTTGGTAACTTATCTGTAGGTCTTTGCTAATTCCAAAAAGAATGATATCAAATGGATACATTTTAGCATATTGTACTTTTGAAGAATATTAAATCATCCACACACATTTTACATTTTATATTGCTACAAGGGGTGTCCAGTTAGTTTAATTTCGATTTCCAACATATCAACACGCTTAACTACATTTAATCAAATCAGATAATGATAAAAATAATCTTTTTTTTTTTTTTCAGTGCAAGTTCCAGGACCTGTAGAGAATCTTCAAGTAATATCTACATCGCCTACCTCAATCCTGATATCTTGGGACCCCCCTGCTTATGCAAATGGACCTGTCCAAGGATACAGAGTGTTTTGCACAGAGACATTTTCAGGGAGAGAGCAGGTAGGAATAACATTTATATTTATAATATATAATATTAAATATTTATGTACTTCCTAAGGAAGTTGGACAGTCATTACAGCTTTTCCAACTTTTTTGAACGTGTAACTAATTTTATGGAGGATTGAAAAGAATTAAAAGTGGTTGGAAGAGATTGAGAGACTCATGGGGGAATTCAGCATGCAGCGAAGTGAGCTCCGAAGCCTTCGGCTCACTTCGTAAATGGTATTATGCGCATGCTGATGTCCTGCACGTGGACATCAGCATGCGCATTAAAGGGATTCCCGTCTCAGCGAGACCAAAAGAGTTGCCTCGCCGAGACAGGAATCCCTTTAATGGGCATGCTGATGTCCGCTCACAGGACATCAGCATGTGCATAATACCATTTGCGAAGTGAGCCGAAGGCTTTGGAGCTCACTTCGCTGAATGGTGAATTCCCCCCTCAATGATTTGGTTTCCCAGGATGCCTTGATCGCATTTTAAAAACACAAATTGAAAGAGGAGAATATTTACCTTTTTCCTATAATCTTTTCTTGCTGTCATAGAATTCTGGGACGTTCTTTAATAGCTGAATTTTTGTTGTTGTTGTGTTGTGTGCCTTGGTTGTTACTTCTATAGAGGTTTCTGACAGAAGAATTTCAGTAATGTGTTTCATCTCACACTGAAAATAGAAAGTCAGATTTCTCATTATTGTTAAATTAAAATTGGCACCCATGCTGGACTCTCAAGTCATCTATTTATCCAATATTACCTCCTTCTCTAACAGCCCTAGACAACAGCTATCAACATTGCACATTGTTGTCAGGCTTTAGAAATGCATTTGGCAACAGATCTCTCTTGGTAAGAGAACAGCTGCCAGTAGGTGGATGTTAACAATCATTGATGACTAAGATGATTAATGACCAAAAAGTTGAAGAGATTCCATCATGTTTCCAAAAAAACCATATCCTTCTCTGACTCCCTATTTATCTCTACTGAACCTGCCTTTGTAACTCCTGACAGTGGCACTGGTGAAGTTTTACTATATTTCCCAGAATACCACTGTCATAAGCCAAAATAACATGATCCACAAAGGCGAAGCCTGGAAGGAGAAGAAAGCTTCAGGAAGAGCTTCTAGTTTATGATTTGTTGGTTTATTTAAATTTGACTTAGATTATATTGTTTGTTATACAATATCTGGATGCTGTTAAATCTTGTAAATGTCGTGTTCTTACATCAGAATGTAAAATGTATAAAATTGTAAAACCTAGTTATGAGCACTAGATTTGGAATGCAATCCCGTAATTTATAACCTTTACAACATGCTCTAATACCACAACTAGCTGTTTATAACTTCAAGTGACCCTCACATCACTTTTAGTTTAAAAACCTAATTTATATAGACATTGATTTATCTTTTCACTTCTAATAAATGTTACTGCAGCCCTAAAGTGCAACTTCATTTATCCATTGAGATACCGGGGCATATTTACTACCGTGTTTCCCCAAAAATAAGACAGTGCCTAATATTAATTTTTGCTCCTAAAGATGAACTAGGTCTTATTGTTGGGGGATGTTTTATTTTTGGGACACGGTACTGGTATGGTATATTTCTTGTTTACTGAAGTTCGGGCTTATTTTCATGGGAGGAATATATTTCTGAGCTTGGAAAAAAATTGCACTAGGTCTTATTTTCGGGGGATGTCTTATTTTTGGGGAAACAGGCCCAATTTGAACATATCAATCGATTTCACCACACTTCACTGTCATTTTTTGTTTCCCTGTACTTTTTGATTTCCATGATTTATAAAAAATTGCTTACAATTTTTCCCCAATCGAAATAAATCATTATGGATAAATATCGATCTGTTAACAGGGGGGAAACTTTGCTAATGCTCTTCTATGAGAGTTCTTTCCATTACAGATCGATATCGATGCCTCTTTTCAATGAGAAAATATTTTGGACTTGGGCTAAATGACAAGACCAGCTGCATAGGGAATAATGGTTTTACGCCAGCCGGAAGGCGGAGAATTGTTCTGGGTGATAAAATTGTTTTTTAACAGTTTAGTAAATACTTTGTAGGAGAAAACAGCGATATCGCTAAATATAGGCTGTTTCTCCTGCATTTACTAGTCAAAAAATGTGTTCAACTTTGTTGAATGTGCCCCCATAATATGTCAAAGTGGATCATGACTACAACTAGGCTTTGCTGTAGTTTGATTTATAGCATGAAAAAATTAGAAAAAACAAAAAAAAATACTGAATATTTAACTGCCACTTGATGTCCTTGTGTTATTTATGTACAGCATTGCATTATGGTATTTTTAAACAATTAAGGCATTGTGCAAGCATTAAACTCATGCAATTTCAGAAACTTGCTTATGCTGTAGCATATACTTTTATGGTAACACAAGGAACCAGTGATATCCATGACACCTAGGGAATCATCACACCACTACAACATTAAGGCTAGGTTCACACAAGCGTATGATGTGCAGTGCATCATATGCTATTGTGAAAAAAAAAGCGTATTTTTCTATTGGACTTACCTGCAACAGTGTGAACGCTTCCCTTGGCATTCACATCTCTTCCTGTGTGTCGCATTTTGGGCACAGCATATAATATGCTGGACAAAATGTGACACACAGCATTCAGGACCCAGCGTACGTGCATCATACGCTGGTGTATCTGGAACTAGGTAAGTACCATTAGTTTGCATTGAGCCATATTTTTTTTCACACTAGCGTATGATGCGCTGCACTGTGCTGTGAACCTTGCCTAAATACAAGCATTTTGTATGTTGCTGGAGCACCAGAACAATACAATTCGAATACATCATGAAAATATTATAAGAGCTGATATTGTTATATCAAATTTGCATTTTTAAGAAACTGTCATTATCTTCCTATCTTCTGCGTTTGTTATCCGACATAGATATTTAAAGAAAAGTAATTAATTTAGATTGTAAGCTCTATGGGGCAAGGACTTTCAACCTCTTGTGTCAACCACAACCCGGCACTTAAAGTGATGTATCCTTGTGATATTATACTTGTAATGTATAATGCACTTTTCCCATGTCTGTATTATATTTGTATTGCTGAATTGTACAGCTCTGCATAATTTTGTGGCGCATTATATATAAAATTATACATACATATACTGTATATATATATATATATATATATATATATATATATATTTTAACATTTGAAGCAAAGCAAAAGAACTGGATCTTAAACTTGTAGATAGTGCCAGTGTATTGAGCATTCCATATCACAACAATGTATATCAGATGTAAGAAGTTATTTGTTGCTGAACACCATCATGGTCTGTTAGAACATAGACCACAAATACAAAAGATTATATTATTATATGGCAGTATGGTCCAATGAGTGGGTATTTAT